>CAKAJE020000132.1:0-31103 GCA_916610135.2 Macropis europaea | reverse complement strand
TTATTGGCTAAGCGGCATCTCAAAGGGCATGAAATGGCGAGTAAAATGCACTATTAAACTTCTAGGATAAAGCAAACAGAGACCAGATTAGATCATTTTATATTACGGTTAATATAACAATTCAGCGTACTTCTATCACATTTGTTCAACTTACGTCGCTCCTATTTCAGATAGCGTACTAGGCTAGGCGGCATCTTAAAGCGCGTGGAATGGCCAGTAAAATGCACTATTAAACTTCTAGGGTAAGGCAAACAGAGACCCGACTAGATCATTTTATATTACGGTTAATATAACATTTCAGCGTAATTCCATCACATTTGTTCAATTTACGTCGCTCCTATTTCAGATAGCGTATTGGGCTAAGTGGCATCTCAAAGCGCATGAAATGGCTAGTATAATGCACTATTAAACTTCTAGGGTAGGGCAAACAGAGACCCGAAGAGATCATTTTATATTAGGGTTAATTTAAGCATTCAGCAAAATTCTATCACAATTGTACAATTTACGTCGTTCCTATTTCAGATAGCGTACTGGGCTAGGCGGCATCTTAAAGCGCGTGGAATGGCGAGTAAAAATGCACTATTAAACTTCTATGATAGGGCAATCAGAGACCCAATTAGATCATTTTATATTATGGTTAATTTCAGAATTCAGCAAAATTCTATCATAATTGTACAATTTACGTCGTTCCTATTTCAGATAGCGTACTAGGCTAGGCGGCATCTTAAAGCGCGTGGAATGTCGAGTAAAATGCACTATTAAACTACTATGATAGGGCAAACTGAGACCCGATTAGATCATTTTATATTTTGATTAATATAAGAATTCAGCGAAATTCTATCACATTTGTTCAATTTACGTCGCTCCTATTTCAGATAGCGTATTGGGCTAAGCGGCATCTCAAAGCGCATGAACTGACGAGTGAAATGCATTATTAAACTTCTAGGGTAGGGCGAACAGAGACCAGAATAGACCATTTTATATTATGGTTAATTTAAGAATTTAGCAAAATTCTATCACATTTGTTCAATTTAAGTCGCTCCTATTTCAGATAGCGTACTGGACTAGGCGGCATCTTAAAAGGCGTGGAATGGTGAGTAAAATGCACTATTAAACTTCTATGATAGGGCAATCAGAGACCTGATTAGATCATTTTATATTTTGGTTAATATATGAATTCGGCGAAATTCTATCGCACTTGTTCAATTTACGTCGCTCCTATTTCAGATAGCATATTGGGCTAAGCGGCATCTCAAAGCGCATGAAATGACGAGTGAAATGCACTATTAAACTTCTAGGGTAGGGCGAACAGAGACCCGATTAAATCATTTCACTTTAAGGTTAATATAAGAATTCAGGGAAATTCTGTCACATTTGTTCAATTTACGTCGCTCCTATTTCAGATAGCGTACTGGAATAGGCGGCATCTTAAAAGGCGTGGAATGGAGAGTAAAATGCACTATTAAACTTCTATGATAGGGCAATCAGAGGCCCGATTAGATCATTTTATATTTTGGTTAATGTAAGAATTCGGCGAAATTCTATCACATTTGTTCAATTTACGTCGCTCCTATTTCAGATAGCGTATTGGGCTAAGCGGCACCTCAAAGCGCATGAAATGGCGAGTAAAATGCACTATTAAACTTCTAGCGTAGGGCAAACAGAGACCCGAAGAGATCATTTTATATTATGGTTAATTTAAGAATTCAGCAAAATTCTATCACATTTGCTCTATTTACATCGCTCCTATTTCACATAGCGTATTGGGCTAAGCGGCATATCAAAGCGCAGGAAATAACGAGTAAAACGCATTATTAAACTTCTAGGGTAGGGCAAACAGAGACCCGATTAAATCATTTCACTTTAAGGTTAATATAAGAATTCAGCAAAATTCTATCACATTTGCTCAATTTACATCGCTCCTATTTCAGATACCGTATTGGGCTAAGCGGCATATCAAAGCGCATGAAATAACGAGTAAAATGCATTACTAAACTTCTACGGTAGGGCAAACAGAGACCGGATTAGATCATTTTATATTATGGTTAATTTAAGATTTCTGCGAAATTCTATCACATTTGTTCAATTTACGTGGCTCCTATTTCAGATAGCGTACTGGACTAGGCGGCATCTTAAAAGGCGTGGAATGGCGAGTAAAATGCACTATTAAACTTCTATGATAGGGCAATCAGGGACCCGATTAGATCATTTTATATTTTGGTTAATATAAGAATTCAGCGAAATTCTATCACATTTGTTCAATTTACGTCGCTCCTATTTCAGATAGCGTACTGGACTAGGCGGCATCTTAAAAGGCGTGGAATGATGAGTAAAATGCACTATTAAACTTCTAGGATAAGGCAAACAGAGACCCGATTAGATCATTTCATATTACGGTTAATATAACATTTCAGCGTAATTCCATCACATTTGTTCAATTTACGTCGCTCCTATTTCAGATAGCGTATTGGGCTAAGCGGCATCTCAAAGCGCATCAAATGGCTAGTATAATGCACTATTAAACTTCTAGGGTAGGGCGAACAGAGACCCGAATAGACCATTTTATATTATGGTTAATTTAAGCATTCAGCAAAATTCTATCACAATTGTACAATTTTCGTCGTTCCTATTTCAGATAGCGTACTGGGCTAGGCGGCATCTTAAAGCGCGTGGAATGGTGAGTAAAATGCACTATTAAACTTCTATGATAGGGCAATCAGAGACCCGATTAGATCATTTTATATTTTGGTTAATATAAGAATTCAGCGAAATTCTATCACATTTGTTCAATTTACGACACTCCTATTTCAGATAGCGTATTGGGCTAAGGGGCATCTCAAAGCGCATGAAATGACAAGTGAAATGCACTATTAAACTTCTAGGGTAGTGCGAACAGAGACCCGAATAGACCATTTTATATCATGGTTAATTTAAGAATTCAGCAAAATTCTATCACACTTGTTCAATTTACGTCGCTCCTATTTCAGATAGCGTACTGGGCTAGGCGGCATCTTAAAGCGCGTGGAAAGGCGAGTAAAATGCACTATTAAACTTCTATGATAGGGCAATCAGGGACACGACTAGATCATTTTATATTATGGTTAATTTAAGAATTCAGCGAAATTCTATCACATTTGTTCAATTTACGTCGCTCCTATTTCAGATAGCGTATTGGGCTAAGCGGCATCTCAAAGCGCATGAACTGACGAGTGAAATGCATTATTAAACTTCTAGGGTAGGGCGAACAGAGACCCGATTAGATCATTTTACATTAAGGTTAATATAAGAATTCAGGGAAATTCTATCACATTTGTTCAATTTACGTCGCTCCTATTTCAGATAGCGTACTGGACTAGGCGGCATCTTAAAAGGCGTGGAATGGTGAGTAAAATGCACTATTAAACTTCTATGATAGGGCAATCACAGGCCCGATTAGATCATTTTATATTTTGGTTAATGTAAGAATTCGGCGAAATTCTATCACATTTGTTCAATTTACGTCGCTCCTATTTCAGATAGCGTATTGGGCTAAGCGGCACCTCAAAGCGCATGAAATGGCGAGTAAAATGCACTATTAAACTTCTAGGGTAGGGCAAACAGAGACCCGAAGAGATCATTTTATATTATGGTTAATTTAAGAATTCAGCAAAATTCTATCACATTTGCTCTATTTACATCGCTCCTATTTCACATAGCGTATTGGGCTAAGCGGCATATCAAAGCGCATGAAATAACGAGTAAAACGCATTATTAAACTTCTAGGGTAGGGCAAACAGAGACCCGATTAAATCATTTCACTTTAAGGTTAATATAAGAATTCAGCAAAATTCTATCACATTTGCTCAATTTACATCGCTCCTATTTCAGATAGCGTATTGGGCTAAGCGGCATATCAAAGCGCATGAAATAACGAGTAAAATGCATTATTAAACTTCTACGGTAGGGCAAACAGAGACCGGATTAGATCATTTTATATTATGGTTAATTTAAGATTTCTGCGAAATTCTATCACATTTGTTCAATTTACGTGTCTCCTATTTCAGATAGCGTACTGGGCTAGGCGGCATCTTAAAGCGCGTGGAATGGCGAGTAAAATGCACTATTAAACTTCTATGATAGGGCAATCAGAGACCCGATTAGATCATTTTATATTTTGGTTAATATAAGATTTCAGCGAAATTCTATCACATTCGTTCAATTTACGTCGCTCCTATTTCAGATAGCGTACTGGACTAGGCGGCATCTTAAAAGGCGTGGAATGGAGAGTAAAATGCACTATTAAACTTCTATGATAAGGCAAACAGAGACCCGATTAGATCATTTCATATTACGGTTAATATAACATTTCAGCGTAATTCCATCACATTTGTTCAATTTACGTCGCTCCTATTTCAGATAGCGTATTGGGCTAAGCGGCATCTCAAAGCGCATCAAATGGCTAGTATAATGCACTATTAAACTTCTGGGGTAAGGCGAACAGAGACCCGAATAGACCATTTTATATTATGGTTAATTTAAGCATTCAGCAAAATTCTATCACAATTGTACAATTTTCGTCGTTCCTATTTCAGATAGCGTACTGGGCTAGGCGGCATCTTAAAGCGCGTGGAATGGTGAGTAAAATGCCCTATTAAACTTCTATGATAGGGCAATCAGAGACCCGATTAGATCATTTTATATTTTGGTTAATATAAGAATTCAGCGAAATTCTATCACATTTGTTCAATTTACGACACTCCTATTTCAGATAGCGTATTGGGCTAAGCGGCATCTCAAAGCGCATGAAATGACAAGTGAAATGCACTATTAAACTTCTAGGGTAGTGCGAACAGAGACCCGAATAGACCATTTTATATTATGGTTAATTTAAGAATTCAGCAAAATTCTATCACACTTGTTCAATTTACGTCGCTCCTATTTCAGATAGCGTACTGGGCTAGGCGGCATCTTAAAGCGCGTGGAAAGGCGAGTAAAATGCACTATTAAACTTCTATGATAGGGCAATCAGGGACACGATTAGATCATTTTATATTATGGTTAATTTAAGAATTCAGCGAAATTCTATCACATTTGTTCAATTTACGTCGCTCCTATTTCAGATAGCGTACTGGACTAGGCGGCATCTTAAAAGGCGTGGAATGGTGAGTAAAATGCACTATTAAACTTCTATGATAGGGCAATCAGAGTCCTGATTAGATCATTTTATATTTTGGTTAATATATGAATTCGGCGAAATTCTATCGCACTTGTTCAATTTACGTCGCTCCTATTTCAGATAGCGTATTGGGCTAAGCGGCATCTCAAAGCGCATGAAATGACGAGTGAAATGCACTATTAAACTTCCAGGGTAGGGCGAACAGAGACCCGATTAAATCATTTCACTTTAAGGTTAATATAAGAATTCAGGGAAATTCTGTCACATTTGTTCAATTTACGTCGCTCCTATTTCAGATAGCGTACTGGACTAGGCGGCATCTTAAAAGGGGTGGAATGGAGAGTAAAATGCACTATTAAACTTCTATGATAGGGCAATCACAGGCCCGATTAGATCATTTTATATTTTGGTTAATGTAAGAATTCGGCGAAATTCTATCACATTTGTTCAATTTACGTCGCTCCTATTTCAGATAGCGTATTGGGCTAAGCGGCACCTCAAAGCGCATGAAATGGCGAGTAAAATGCACTATTAAACCTCTAGGGTAGGGCAAACAGAGACCCGAAGAGATCATTTTATATTATGGTTAATTTAAGAATTCAGCAAAATTCTATCACATTTGCTCTATTTACATCGCTCCTATTTCACATAGCGTATTGGGCTAAGCGGCATATCAAAGCGCATGAAATAACGAGTAAAACGCATTATTAAACTTCTAGGGTAGGGCAAACAGAGACCCGATTAAATCATTTCACTTTAAGGTTAATATAAGAATTCAGCAAAATTCTATCACATTTGCTCAATTTACATCGCTCCTATTTCAGATAGCGTATTGGGCTAAGCGGCATATCAAAGCGCATGAAATAACGAGTAAAATGCATTATTAAACTTCTACGGTAGGGCAAACAGAGACCGGATTAGATCATTTTATATTATGGTTAATTTAAGATTTCTGCGAAATTCTATCACATTTGTTCAATTTACGTGTCTCCTATTTCAGATAGCGTACTGGGCTAGGCGGCATCTTAAAGCGCGTGGAATGGCGAGTAAAATGCACTATTAAACTTCTATGATAGGGCAATCAGAGACCCGATTAGATCATTTTATATTTTGGTTAATATAAGAATTCAGCGAAATTCTATCACATTTGTTCAATTTACGTCGCTCCTATTTCAGATAGCGTACTGGACTAGGCGGCATCTTAAAAGGCGTGGAATGATGAGTAAAATGCACTATTAAACTTCTAGGATAAGGCAAACAGAGACCCGATTAGATCATTTCATATTACGGTTAATATAACATTTCAGCGTAATTCCATCACATTTGTTCAATTTACGTCGCTCCTATTTCAGATAGCGTATTGGGCTAAGCGGCATCTCAAAGCGCATCAAATGGCTAGTATAATGCACTATTAAACTTCTAGGGCAGGGCAAACAGAGACCCGAAGAGATCATTTTATATTATGGTTAATTTAAGCATTCAGCAAAATTCTATCACAATTGTACAATTTTCGTCGTTCCTATTTCAGATAGCGTACTGGGCTAGGCGGCATCTTAAAGCGCGGGGAATGGCGAGTAAAATGCACTATTAAACTTCTATGATAGGGCAATCAGAGACCCGATTAGATCATTTTATATTTTGGTTAATATAAGAATTCAGCGAAATTCTATCACATTTGTTCAATTTACGACACTCCTATTTCAGATATAGTATTGGGCTAAGCGGCATCTCAAAGCGCATGAAATGACAAGTGAAATGCACTATTAAACTTCTAGGGTAGGGCGAACAGAGACCCGAGTAGACCATTTTATATTATGGTTAATTTAAGAATTCAGCAAAATTCTATCACACTTGTTCAATTTACGTCGCTCCTATTTCAGATAGCGTACTGGGCTAGGCGGCATCTTAAAGCGCGTGGAAAGGCGAGTAAAATGCACTATTAAACTTCTATGATAGGGCAATCAGAGACACGATTAGATCATTTTATATTATGGTTAATTTAAGAATTCAGCGAAATTCTATCACATTTGTTCAATTTACGTCGCTCCTATTTCAGATAGCGTATTGGGCTAAGCGGCATCTCAAAGCGCATGAACTGACGAGTGAAATGCATTATTAAACTTCTAGGGTAGGGCGAACAGAGACCCGATTAGATCATTTTACATTAAGGTTAATATAAGAATTCAGGGAAATTCTATCACTTTTGTTCAATTTACGTCGCTCCTATTTCAGATAGCGTACTGGACTAGGCGGCATCTTAAAAGGCGTGGAATGGAGAGTAAAATGCACTATTAAACTTCTATGATAGGGCAATCAGAGGCCCGATTAGATCATTTTATATCTTGGTTAATGTAAGAATTCGGCGAAATTCTATCACACTTGTTCAATTTACGTCGCTCCTATTTCAGATAGCGTACTGGGCTAGGCGGCATCTTAAAGCGCGTGGAAAGGCGAGTAAAATGCACTATTAAACTTCTATGATAGGGCAATCAGAGACACGATTAGATCATTTTATATTATGGTTAATTTAAGAATTCAGCGAAATTCTATCACATTTGTTCAATTTACATCGCTCCTATTTCAGATAGCGTATTGGGCTAAGCGGCATATCAAAGCGCATGAAATAACGAGTAAAATGCATTATTAAACTTCTACGGTAGGGCAAACAGAGACCGGATTAGATTATTTTATATTATGGTTAATTTAAGATTTCTGCGAAATTCTATCACATTTGTTCAATTTACGTGGCTCCTATTTCAGATAGCGTACTGGGCTAGGCGGCATCTTAAAGCGCGTGGAATGGCGAGTAAAATGCACTATTAAACTTCTATGATAGGACAATCAGGGACCCGATTAGATCATTTTATATTTTGGTTAATATAACAATTCAGCGAAATTCTATCACATTTGATCAATTTACGTCGCTCCTATTTCAGATAGCGTACTGGAGTAGGCGGCATCTTAAAAGGCGTGGAATGATGAGTAAAATGCACTATTAAACTTCTAGGATAAGGCAAACAGAGACCCGATTAGATCATTTCATATTACGGTTAATATAACATTTCAGCGTAATTCCATCACATTTGTTCAATTTACGTCGCTCCTATTTCAGATAGCGTATTGTGCTAAGCGGCATCTCAAAGCGCATCAAATGGCTAGTATAATGCACTATTAAACTTCTAGGGCAGGGCAAACAGAGACCCGAAGAGATCATTTTATATTATGGTTAATTTAAGCATTCAGCAAAATTCTATCACAATTGTACAATTTTCGTCGTTCCTATTTCAGATAGCGTACTGGGCTAGGCGGCATCTTACAGCGCGTGGAATGGCGAGTAAAATGCACTACTAAACTTCTATGATAGGGCAATCAGAGACCCAATTAGATCATATTATATTTTGGTTAATATAAGGATTCAGCGAAATTCTATCACATTTGTTCAATTTACGTCGCTCCTATTTCAGATAGCTGATTGGGCTAGGCGGCATCTCAAAGCGCATGAAATGACGAGTGAAATGCACTATTAAACTTCTAGGGTAGGGCGAACAGAGACCCGCTTAAATCATTTTACTTTAAGGTTAATACAAGAATTCAGCGAAATTCTATCACATTTGCTCTATTTACATCGTTCCTATTTCAGATAGCGTATTGGGCTAAGCGGCATATCAAAGCGCATGAAATAACGAGTAAAACGCATTATTAAACTTCTAGGGTAGGGCAAACAGAGACCCGATTAGATCATTTTACATTAAGGTTAATATAAGAATTCAGGGAAATTCTATCACATTTGTTCAATTTACGTCGCTCCTATTTCAGATAGCGTACTGGACTAGGCGGCATCTTAAAAGGCGTGGAATGGAGAGTAAAATGCATTATTAAACTTCTACGATAGGGCAATCAGAGACCCGATTAGATCATTTTATATTTTGGTTAATATAAGAATTCAGCGAAATTCTATCACATTTGTTCAATTTACGCCGCTCCTATTTCAGATAGCGTATTGGGCTAAGCGGCATCTCAAAGCGCATGAAATGACGAGTGAAATGCACTATTAAACTTCTTGGGTAGGGCGAACAGAGACCCGAATAGACCATTTTATATTATGGTTAATTTAAGAATTCAGCAAAATTCTATCACATTTGTTCAATTTACGTCGCTCCTATTTCAGATAGCGTACTGGGCTAGGCGGCATCTTAAAGCGCATGAAATGGCGAGCAAAATGCACTATTAAACTTCTACGGTAAGGTAAACAGAGACCCGATTAGATAATTTATATTACGGTTAATATAAGAAATCAGCGTAATTCTGTCACATTTGATCAACTTACGTCGCTCCTATTGCAGATAGTGTACTGGTGTAGGCGGCATCTTAAAGCGCGTGGAAGGGCGAGAGAAATGCACTATTAAACTTCTAGGGTAAGGCATACGGAGACCCGATCAGATCATTTTATATTACGGTTAATATAAGAATTCAGCGTAATTCTATCACATTTGTTCAAATTACGTCGCTCCTGTTTCAGATAGCGTACTGGGCTAGGCGGCATCTTAAAGGGCGTGGAATGGCGAGTAAAATGCACTATTAAACTTCTATGATAGGGCAATCAGAGACCCGATTAGATAATTTTATATTTTGGTTAATATAAGAATTCAGCGAAATTCTATCACATTTGTTGAATTTACGTCGCTCCTATTTCAGATAGCGTATTGGGCTAAGCGGCATATCAAAGCGCATGAAAAG
The DNA here is from genome assembly GCA_916610135.2 of Macropis europaea. Taxonomy (NCBI): domain Eukaryota; kingdom Metazoa; phylum Arthropoda; class Insecta; order Hymenoptera; family Melittidae; genus Macropis; species Macropis europaea. The sequence continues at coordinate 21,211 of CAKAJE020000132.1, read as the reverse complement.
ACGATTGAAATGCACTATTAAACATCTAGGGTAGGGCGAACAGAGACCCGATTGGATCATTTTACATTAAGGTTAATATAAGAATTCAGCGAAATTCTATCATATTTGTTCAACTTACGTCGCTCCAATTTCAGATAGCGTACTGGGCTAGGCGGCACCTTATAACGCGTGGAAGGGCGAGTAGAATGCACCATTAAACTTCTAGGCTAGGGCGAACAGAGACCCGATTAGATCATTCTAGATTATGGTTAATAAAAGAATTCAGCGAAATTGTATCACATTTGTTCAACTTACATCGCTCCTATTTCAGATAGCGTATTGGGCTAATCGGCATCTCAAAGCGCATGAAATGGCGAGTAAAATGCACTATTAAACTTCTAGGAGAAGGCAAACAGAGACCTGATTAGATCATTTTATATTACGGTTAATATAAGAATTCAGCGTAATTCTATCACACTTGTTCAACTTACATCGCTCCTATTTCAGGTAGCGTACTGGGCTAGGCGGCATCTTAAAGCGCGGGGAATGGCGAGTAAAATGCACTACTAAACTTCTATGATAGGGCAATCAGAGACCCGATTAGATCATTTTATATTTTGGTTCATATAAGAATTCAGCGAAATTCTATCACATTTGTTCAATTTACGTCGCTCCTATTTCAGATAGCGTACTGTGCTATGCGGCATCTTAAAGCGCGTGGAATGGCGAGTAAAATGCACTATTAAACTTCTATGATAGGGCAATCAGAGACCCGATTAGATCATTTTATATTTTGGTTAATATAAGAATTCAGCGAAATTCTATCACATTTGTTGAATTTACGTCGCTCCTATTTCAGATAGCGTATTGGGCTAAGCGGCATATCAAAGCGCATGAAAAGACGATTGAAATGCACTATTAAACATCTAGGGTAGGGCGAACAGAGACCCGATCAGATCATTTTACATTAATATTAATATAAGAATTCAGCGAAATTCTATCAGATTTGTTCAATTTACGTCGCTCATGTTTCAGGTAGCGTATTGGGCTAAGCGGCATCTGAAAGCGCAAGAAATGGCGAGTAAAATGCACTATTAAACTTCTCGGGTAGGACAAACAGAGACCCGACTAGATCATTTTATATTATGGTTAATATAAGAATTCAGCAAAATTCTATCACATTTGTTCAATTTACGTCGTTCCTATTTCAGATAGCGTACTGTGCTATGCGGCATCTTAAAGCGCGTGGAATGGCGAGTAAAATGCACTATTAAACTTCTATGATAGGGCAATCAGAGACCCGATTAGAAAATTTTATGTTTTGGTTAATATAAAAATTCAGCGAAATTCTATCACATTTGTCCAATTTACGTCGCTCCTATTCCAGATAGCTTATTGGCCTAAGCGGCATCTGAAAGCGCATGAAATGGCGAGTAAAATGCACTACTAAACTTCTATGATAGGGCAATCAGAGACCCGATTAGATCATTTTATATTATGGTTAATTTAAGAATTCAGCGAAATTCTATGACATTTGTTCAATTTACGTCGCTCCTATTTCAGATAGCGTATTGGGCGAAGCGGCATCTCAAAGCGCATGAAATGACGAGTAAAATGCACTATTAATCTTCTAGGGTACGGCAAACAGAGACCCGATTATATCATTTTATATTATGTTTAATTTAAGAACTCAGCAAAATTCTATCACATTTGTTCAATTTACGTCGCTCCTATTTCAGATAGAATACTGTGCTAGGCGGCATCTTAAAGCGCGTGGAATGGCGAGTAAACTGCACTATTAAACTTCTAGGGTAGGGCAAACAGAGACCCGATTACATAATTTTATATTATGGCTACTTTAAGACTTCAGCAAAATTCTATCACAATTGTTCAATTTACGTCGCTCCAATTTCAGATAGCTTATTGGGCTAAGCGGCATCTGAAAGCGCATGAAATGACGAGTGAAATGCACTATTAAACTTCTAGTGTAGGGCGAACAGAGACCCGATTGGGTCATTTTACATTAAGGTTAATATAAGAATTCAGCGAAGTTCTATCGCATTTGTTCAATTTACGTCGCTCATATTTCAGATAGCGTATTGGGCTAAGAGGCATCTCAAAGCGCATGAAATGGCAAGATTAATGCACTATTAAACTTCTAGGGTAGGGCACACAGAGACCCGATTAGATCATTTTACATTAAGGTTAATATAAGAATTCAGCGAAATTCTGTCACATTTGTTCAATTTACGTCGCTCCTATGTCAGATAGCCTATTGGGCTAAGCGGCATCTCAAAGCGCATGAAATGGCGAGTAAAATGCACTGTTATACTTCTAGGATAAGGCACACAGAGACCCGATTAGATCATTTTATATTACGGTTAATATAAGGATTCAGCGTAATTCTATCACATTTGTTCAATTTACGTCGCTCCTATTTCAGATAGCGTACTAGGCTAGGCGGCATCTTAAAGCGCGTGGAATGGCAAGTAAAATACACTATTAAACGTCTATGATAGGGCAATCAGAGAACCGATTAGATCATTTTATATTTTGGTTAATATAAGAATTCATCGAAATTCTATCACATTTGTTCAATTTACGTCGCTCCTATTTCAGATAGCGTAATGGGCTAAGCGGCAGCTCAAAGCGCATGAAATGACGAATGAAATGCACTATTAATCTTCTAGGGTAGGGCGATCAGAGACCCGATTAGATCATTTTACATTAAGGTTAATATAAGAATTCAGCGAAATTCTATCACATTTGTTCAACTTACGTCGCTCCTATTTCAGATAGCGTATTGGGCTAAGCGGCATCTCAAAGCGCAAGAAATGGCGAGTAAAATGCACTATTAAACTTCTAGGGTAAGGCAAACAGAGACCCGATTAGATCATTTTATATTATGGTTAATTTAAGAATTCAGCAAAATTCTATCACATTTGTTCAACTTACGTCGCTCCTATTTCAGATAGCGTATTGGGCTGAGCGGCATCGCATAGCGCATGAAATGGCGAGTAAAATGCACTACTAAACTTCTATGATAGGGCAATCAGAGACCCGATTAGATCATTTTATGTTTTGGTTAATATAAGAATTCAGCGAAATTTTATCACATTTGTTCAATTTACGTCGCTCCTATTTCAGATAGAATACTGTGCTAGGCGGCATCTTAAAGCGCGTGGAATGGCGAGTAAACTGCACTATTAAACTTCTAGGGTAGGGCAAACAGAGACCCGATTACATAATTTTATATTATGGCTACTTTAAGACTTCAGCAAAATTCTATCACATTTGTTCAATTTACGACGCTCCTATTTCAGATAGCTTATTGGGCTAAGCGGCATCTCAAAGCGCAAGAAATGCCGAGTAAAATGCACTATTAAACTTCTAGGGTAAGGCAAACAGAGACCCGATTAGATCATTTTATATTTCGGTTAATACAAGAATTTAGCGTATTTCTATCACATTTGTTCAATTTACGTCGCTCCTATTTCAGATAGCAGATTGGGCTAGGCGGCATCTTAAAGCGCGTGGAATGGCGAGTAAAGTGCACTATTAAACTTCGAGGGCAGGGCAAACAGAGACCCGATTAGATCATTTCATATTATGGTCAATTTAAGAATTCAGCGAAATTCTGCCACATTTGTTCAATTTACGTCGCTCCTATTTCAGATAGCGTATTGGGCTAAGCGGCATCTGGAAGCGCATGAAATGACGAGTGAAATGCACTATTAAACTTCTAGGGTAGCGCGAACAGAGACCCGATTAGATCATTTTACATTATGGGTAATTTAAGAATTCAGCGAAATTCTGACACATTTGTTCAATTTACGTCGCTCCTATTTCAGATAGCGTATTGGGCTAAGCGGCATCTCAAAGCGCATGAAATGACGAGTGAAGTGCACTATTAAACTTCTAGTGTAGGGCAATCATAGACCCGATTAGATCATTTTACATTATGGTTAATATAAGAATTCAGCGAAATTCTATCACATCTGTTCAATTTACGTCGCTCCTATTTCAGATAGCGTATTGGGCTAACCGGCATCTCGAAGCGCATGAAATGACGAGTGAAATGCACTATTAAACTTCTATTGTAGCGCGAACAGAGACCCGATTAGATCATTTTACATTATGGTTAATTTAAGAATTCAGCGAAATTCTGTCACATTTGTTCAATTTACGTCGCTCCTATGTCAGATAGCCTATTGGGCTAAGCGGCATCTCAAAGCGCATGAAATGGCGAGTAAAATGCACTGTTATACTTCTAGGATAAGGCACACAGAGACCCGATTAGATCATTTTATATTACGGTTAATATAAGAATTCAGCGTAATTCTATCACATTTGTTCAATTTACGTCGCTCCTATTTCAGATAGCGTACTAGGCTAGGCGGCATCTTAAAGCGCGTGGAATGGCAAGTAAAATACACTATTAAACGTCTATGATAGGGCAATCAGAGAACCGATTAGATCATTTTATATTTTGGTTAATATAAGAATTCATCGAAATTCTATCACATTTGTTCAATTTACGTCGCTCCTATTTCAGATAGCGTAATGGGCTAAGCGGCAGCTCAAAGCGCATGAAATGACGAATGAAATGCACTATTAATCTTCTAGGGTAGGGCGATCAGAGACCCGATTAGATCATTTTACATTAAGGTTAATATAAGAATTCAGCGAAATTCTATCACATTTGTTCAACTTACGTCGCTCCTATTTCAGATAGCGTATTGGGCTAAGCGGCATCTCAAAGCGCAAGAAATGGCGAGTAAAATGCACTATTAAACTTCTAGGGTAAGGCAAACAGAGACCCGATTAGATCATTTTATATTATGGTTAATTTAAGAATTCAGCAAAATTCTATCACATTTGTTCAACTTACGTCGCTCCTATTTCAGATAGCGTATTGGGCTGAGCGGCATCGCAAAGCGCATGAAATGGCGAGTAAAATGCACTACTGAACTTCTATGATAGGGCAATCAGAGACCCGATTAGATCATTTTATGTTTTGGTTAATATAAGAATTCAGCGAAATTTTATCACATTTGTTCAATTTACGTCGCTCCTATTTCAGATAGAATACTGTGCTAGGCGGCATCTTAAAGCGCGTGGAATGGCGAGTAAACTGCACTATTAAACTTCTAGGGTAGGGCAAACAGAGACCCGATTACATAATTTTATATTATGGCTACTTTAAGACTTCAGCAAAATTCTATCACATTTGTTCAATTTACATCGCTCCTATTTCAGATAGCGTATTGGGCTGAGCGGCATCTCAAAGCGCAAGAAATGCCGAGTAAAATGCACTATTAAACTTCTAGGGTAGGGCAAACAGAGACCCGATTAGATCATTTTATGTTATGGATAATCTAAGAATTCAGCGAAATTCTATAACATTTGTTCAATTTACGTCGCTCCTATTTCAGATAGCGTATTGGGCTAAGCGGCATCTCAAAGTGCATGAAATGGCGAGCAAAATGCACTATTAAACTTCTACGGTAAGGTAAACAGAGACCCGATTAGATAATTTATATTGCGGTTAATATAAGAATTCAGCGTAATTCTGTCACATTTGATCAACTTACGTCGCTCCTATTGCAGATAGTGTACTGGTGTAGGCGGCATCTTAAAGCGCGTGGAAGGGCGAGAGAAATGCACTATTAAACTTCTAGGGTAAGGCACACGGAGACCCGACCAGAACATTTTATATTACGGTTAATATAAGAATTCAGCGTAATTCTATCACATTCGTTCAATGTACGTCGCTCCTATTTCAGATAGCGTATTGGGCTAAGCGGCATCTCAAAGCGCATGAAATGTCGAGTGAAGTGCACTATTAAACTTCTAGTGTAGGGCAATCATAGACCCGATTAGATCATTTTACATTATGGTTAATATAAGAATTCAGCGAAATTCTATCACATCTGTTCAATTTACGTCGCTCCTATTTCAGATAGCGTATTGGGCTAACCGGCATCTCGAAGCGCATGAAATGACGAGTAAAATGCACTATTAAACTTCTATTGTAGCGCGAACAGAGACCCGATTAGATCATTTTACATTATGGTTAATTTAAGAATTCAGCGAAATTCTGTCACATTTGTTCAATTTACGTCGCTCCTATTTCAGATAGCGTATTGGGCTAAGCGGCATCTCAAAGCGCATGGAATGGCGAGTAAAATGCACTATCAAACTTCTAGGGTAAGGCAAACAGAGACCCGATTAGATCATTTTATACTTCGGTTAATATAAGAATTCAGCGAAATTCTATCACATTTGTTCAATTTACGTCGCTCCTATTTCAGATAGCGTATTGGGCTAAGCTGCATCTAAAAGCGCATGAAATGGCGAGTAAAATGCACTATCAAACTTCTAAGGTAAGGCAAACAGAGACCAGATTAGATCATTTTATATTAAGGTTAATATAAGAATTCAGCGTAATTCTATCACATTTGTGCAATCTACGTCGCTCCTATTTCAGATAGCGTATTGGGCTAAGCGGCATCTCAAAGCGCATGAAATGGCGAGTAAAATGCACTATTAAACTTATAGGGTAGGGAAACAGAGACCCGATTAGATCATTTTATATTATGGTTAATATAAGAAACCAATGAAATTCTATCACATTTGTTTAATTTACGTGGCACCTATTTCAGATAGCGTATTGGGCTAAGCGGCATCTCAAAGCGCATGAAATGGCTAGTTAAATGCACTATTAAACTTCTAGTGTAAGGCGAACAGAGACCCGATCAGATCATTTTATATTACGGTAAATATAAGCATTCAGCGTAATTCTATCACATTTGTTCAATTTACGTCGCTCCTATTGCAGATAGCGTATTGGGATAAGCGGCATCTCAAACCGCATGAAATGACGAGTGAAATTCACTATTAAACTTCTAGGGTAGCGCGAACAGAGACCCGATTAGATAATTTTATATTATGGTTAATATAAGAATTCAGCGAAATTCTATCACATTTGTTCAATTTACGTCGATCCTATTTCAGATAGCGTATTGGGCTAAGCGGCATCTCAAAGCGCATGAAATGGCGAGTAAAATGCACTATCGAACTTCTAGGGTAAGGCAAACAGGGACCCGATTAGATCATTTTATATTACGGTTAATATAAGAATTCAGCGTAATTCTATCACATTTGTTCAATTTGCGTCGCTCCTATTTCAGGTAGCCTACTGTGCGAGGCGGCATCTTAAAGCGCGTAGAATGTCGAGTAAAATGCACTATCGAACTTCTATGATAGGGCAACCGCAGACCCGATTAGATCATTTTATATTTTGTTTAATATAAGAATTCAGCGAAATTCTATCACATTTGTTCAATTTACGTCGATCCTATTTCAGATAGCGTATTGGGCTAAGCGCCATCTCAAAGCGCATGAAATGGCGAGTAAAACGCACTAGCAAACTTCTAGGGTAAGGCAAACAGAGACCCGATTTGATCATTTTATGTTATGGTGAATTTAAGAATTCAGCGAAATTCTATCAGATTTGTTCAATTTACGTCGCTCCTATTTCAGATAGCGTACTGGGATAGGCGGCATCTTAAAGCGCGTGGAATGGCGAGTAAAATGCACTATTAAACTTCTATGATAGGGCAATCAGAGACCCGATTAGCTCATTTTAAATTTTGTTTAATATCAGAATTCAGCGAAATTCAATCACGTTTGTTCAATTTACGTCGCTCCTATTTCAGATAGCGTACTGGGCTAAGCGGCATCTCAAAGCGCATGAAATGGCGAGTGAAATGCACTGTTAACGTTCTATGATAGGGCAATCAGAGACCCGATTAGATCATTTTATATTATGGTTAATTTAAGAATTCAGCGAAATTCTATCACATTTGTTCAATTTACGTCGCTCCTATTCCAGATAGCGTATTGGGCTAAGCGGCATCTCGAAGCGCATGAAATGACGAGTGAAATACACTACTAAACTTCTAGGGTAGCGCGAACAGAGACCCGATTAGATCATTTTACATTATGGTTAATTTAAGAATTCAGCGGAATTCTGTCACATTTGTTCAATTTACGTCGCTCCTATTTCAGATAGCGTATTGGGCTAAGCGGCATCTCAAAGCGCATGAAATGGCGAGTCAAATGCACTATCAAACTTCTAGGCTAAGGCAAACAGAGACCCGATTAGATCATGTTATATTACGGTTAATATAAGGATTCAGCGTAATTCTATCACATTTGTTCAAGTTACGTCGCTCCTATTTGTAGATAGCGTATTGGGCTAATCGGCATCTCAAAGCGCATGAAATGGTGAGTAAAATGCACTATTAAACTTATAGGGTAGCGCGAACAGAGACCCGATTAGATAATTTTATATTTTGGTTAATATAAGAATTCAGTGAAATTCTATCGCATTTGTTCAATTTACGTCGCTCCTATTTCAGATAGCGTCTTGGGCTAAGCGGCATCTCAAAGCGCATGGAATGGCGAGTAAAATGCACTATCAAACTTCTAGGGTAAGGCAAACAGAGACCCGATTAGATCATTTTATACTTCGGTTAATATAAGAATTTAGCGTATTTCTATCACATTTGTTCAATTTACGTCGCTCCTACTTCAGATAGCGTATTGGGCTAAGCGGCATCTCAAAGCGCATGAAATGTCGAGTAAAATGCTCTGTTAAACTTCTAGGGTAGGGCGAACAGAGACCCGATTAAATCATTTTACTTTATGGTTAATATAGGAATTCAGAGAAATTCTATTACATTTGATCAATTTACGTCGCTCCTATGTCAGATAGCGTATTGGGCTAAGCGGCATCTCAAAGCGCATGAAATGGCGAGTAAAATGCACTATTAAACTTCTAGGGTAGGGCAACCAGAGACACGAATAGATCATTTTATATTATGGTTAATTTAAGAATTCAGCGAAATTCTATCACATTTGATCAATTTACGTCGCTCCTATTTCAGATAGCGCACTGGGCTAAGCTGCGTCTCAAAGCGCATGAAATGGCGAGTAAAATGCACTATTAAATTTCGAGTGTAAGGAAAACAGAAACCCGATTAGATCATTTTACATTACGGTTAATATAAGAATTCAGCGTAATTCTATCACATTTGTTCAATATACGTCGCTCCTATTTCAGATAGGGTACTGGGCTAAGCTGCATCTCAAAGCGCATAAAATGGCGAGTAAAATGCACTATTAAACTTCTAGGGTAGGGCAACCGGAGACCCGATTAGATCATTTTATATTATGGTTAATGTAAGAATTCAGCGAAATTCTATCACATCTGTTAAATTTACGTCCCTCCTATTTCAGATAGCGTATTGGGCTAAGCGGCATCTCAAAGCGCATGAAATGGCGAGTAAAATGCACTATTAAACTTCTAGGGTAGGGCAACCAGAGACCCGATTATATCATTTTATATTACGGTTAATATAAGAATTCAGCGTAATCCTATCACATTTGTTCAATTTATGTCGCTCCTATTTCAGATAGCGTATTGGGCTAAACTGCATCTAAAAGCGCATGAAATGGCGAGTAAAATGCACTATCAAACTTCTAAGGTAAGGCAAACAGAGACCAGATTAGATTATTTTATATTAAGGTTAATATAAGAATTCAGCGTAATTCTATCATATTTGTGCAATCTACGTCGCTCCTATTTCAGATAGCGTATTGGGCTAAGCGGCATTTCAAAGCGCATGAAATGACGAGTGAAATGCACTATTAAACTTCTAGGGTAGGGCGAACAGAGACCCGATTAGATCATTTTACATTATGGTTAATATAAGAATTCGGCGAAATTCTATCACATTTGTTCAATTTACGTCGCTCCTATTTCAGATAGCGTATTGGGCTAACCGGCACCTCAAAGCGCATGAAATGGCGAGTAAAATGCACTATTAAACTTCTGGGGAAGGGCAAACAGAAACCCGCATAAGATCATTTTATATTATTGTTAATGTAAGAATTCAGCGAAATTCTATCACATTTGTTCAATTTACGTCGCTCCTATTTCAGATAGCGTATTGGGCTAAGCGGCATCTCAAAGCGCATGTAATTGCGAGTAAAATGTACTATCATACTTCTAGGGTAAGGCAAACAGAGACGCGATTAGATCATTTTATATTTCGGTTAATATAAGAATTTAGCGTATTTCTATCACATTTGTTCAATTTACGTCGCTCCTATTTCGGATAGCGTATTGGGCTAAGCGGCATCTCAAAGCGCATAAAATGACGAATACAATGCACTATTAAACTTCTAGGGTAACGCAAAGAGAGACCCGATTAGATCATTTTATATTACGGTTAATATAAGAATTCAGCGTAATTCTATCACATTCGTTCAATTTACGTCGCTCCTATTTCAGATAGCGTATTAGGCTAAGCGGCATCTCAAAGCGCATGAAATGGCGAGTAAAATGCACTATTAAACTTCTAGGGTAGGGCAACCAGAGACCCGATTATATCATTTTATATTACGGTTAATATAAGAATTCAGCGTAATCCTATCACATTTGTTCAATTTATGTCGCTCCTATTTCAGATAGCGTATTGGGCTAAACTGCATCTAAAAGCGCATGAAATGGCGAGTAAAATGTACTATCAAACTTCTAAGGTAAGGCAAACAGAGACCAGATTAGATTATCTTATATTAAGGTTAATATAAGAATTCAGCGTAATTCTATCATATTTGTGCAATCTACGTCGCTCCTATTTCAGATAGCGTATTGGTCTAAGCGGCATTTCAAAGCGCATGAAATGACGAGTGAAATGCACTATTAAACTTCTAGGGTAGGGCGAACAGAGACCCGATTAGATCATTTTATATTACGGTTAATATAAGAATTCAGCGTAATTCTATCACATTTGGACAATTTACGTCGCTCCTATTTCAGATAGCGTATTGGGCTAAGCGGCATCTCAAAGCGCATGAAATGACGAGTGAAATGCACTATTAAACTTCTGGGGTAGGGCGAACAGAGACCTGATTAGATCATTTTACATTAAGGTTAATATAAGAATTCAGGGAAATTCTATCACATTTGTGCAATTTACGTCGCTCCTATTGCAGATAGCGTACTGGGCTAGGCGGCATCTTCAAAGGCGTGGAATGGCGAGTAAAATGCACTATTAAACTTCTATGATAGGGCAATCAGAGACCCGATTAGAGCATTTTATATTTTGGTTAATATAAGAATTCAGCGAAATTCTATCACATTTGTTCAGTTTACGTCGCTCCTATTTCAGATAGCGTATTGGGCTATGCGGCATCTCAGTGCGCATGAAATGGCGAGTAAAATGCACTATTAAACTTCTAGGGTAGGGCAAGCAGAGACCCGATTAGATCATTTTATATTATGGTTAATTTAAGAATTTAGCAAAATTCTATCACATTTGTTCAATTTACGTCGCTCCTAATTCAGATAGCGTACTGGGCTAGACGGCATCTTAAAGCGCGTGGAATGGGGAGGAAGATATACTATTAAACTTCTATGGTAGGGCAATCAGAGACCCGATTAGATGATTTTATATTTTGGTTAATATAAGAATTCAGCGAAATTCTATCACATTTGTTCAATTTACGTCGCTCCTATTTCAGGTAGCATATTGGGCTAAGCGGCACCTCAAAGCGCATGAAATGGCGAGTAAAATGCACTATTAAACTTCTAGGGTAGGGCAAACAGAGACCCGAATGGACCATTTTATATTATGGTTAATTTAAGAATTCAGCAAAATTCTATCACATTTGTGAAATTTACGTCGCTGCTATTTCAGATAGCGTACTGGGACAGGCGGCATCTTAAAGCGCGTGGAATGGCGAGTAAAATGCACTATTAAACTTCTATGATAGGGCAATCAGAGACCCGATTAGATCATTTTATATTTTGGTTAATATAAGAATTCAGCGAAATTCTATCACATTTGTTCAATTTACGTCGCTCCTATTTCAGATATCGTATTGGGCTATGCGGCATCTCAGTGCGCATGAAATGGCGAGTAAAATGCACTATTAAACTTCTAGGGTAGGGCAAGCAGAGACCCGATTAGATCATTTTATATTATGGTTAATAAAAGAATTCAGAGAAATTCTATCACATTTGTTCAATTTACATCGCTCCTATTTCAGGTAGCGTATTGGGCTAAGCGGCATCTGAAAGCGCATGAAATGACGAGTAAAATGCATTATTAATCTTCTAGGGTAGGGCAAACAGAGACCCGATTAGATCATTTTATATTATGGTTAATTTAAGAATTCTGCGAAATTCTATCACATTTGTTCAATTTACGTCGCTCCTATTTCAGATAGCGTACTGGGCTAGGCGGCATCTTAAAGCGCGTGGAATGCGGAGGAAAATATACTATTAAACTTCTATGATAGGTCAATCAGAGACCCGATTAGATCATTTTATATTTTGGTTAATTTAAGAATTCAGCGAAATTCTATCACATTTGTTCAATTTACGTCGCTCCTATTTCAGATAGCGTATTGGGCTAAGCGGCATCTCAAAGCGCATGAAATGACGAGTGAAATGCACTATTAAGCTTCTAGCGTAGGGCAAACAGAGACCCGATTCGATCATTTTATATTATGGTTAATAAAAGAATTCAGCGAAATTCTATCACATTTGTTCAATTTACGTCGCTCCTATTTCAGATAGCGTACTGGGATAGGCGGCATCTTAAAGCGCGTGGAATGGCGAGTAAAATGCACTATTAAACTTCTAGGGTAGGGCAAACAGAGACCCGATTAGATCATTTTACATTAAGGTTAATATAAGAATTCAGGGAAATTCTATCACATTTGTTCAATTTACGTCCCTCCTATTTCAGATAGCGTATTAGGCTAAGCGGCATCTCAAAGCGCATGAAATGGCGAGTAAAATGCACTATTAAGCTTCTAGGGTAGGGCAAACAGAGACCCGATTAGATCATTTTATATTATGGTTAATAAAAGAATTCAGCGAAATTCTATCACATTTGTTCAATTTACGTCGCTCCTATTTCAGATGGCATATTGGGCTAAGCGGCACCTCAAAGCGCATGAAATGGAGAGTAAAATGCACTATTAACCTTCTAGGGTAGGGCAAACAGAGACCCGATTAGATCATTTTATATTATGGTTAATAACAGAATTCAGCGAAATTCTATCACATTTGTTCAAGTTACATCGCTCCTATTTCAGGTAGCGTATTGGGCTAAGCGGCATCTCAAAGCGCATGAAATGACGAGTAAAATGCATTATTAAACTTCTATGGTAGGGCAAACAGAGACCCGATTAGATCATTTTATATTACGGTTAATTTAAGAATTCAGCAAAATTCTATCACATTTGTTCAATTTACGTCGCTTCTATTTCAGATAGCGTACTGGGATAGGCGGCATCTTAAAGCGCGTGGAATGGCGAGTAAAATGCACTATTGAACTTCTATGATAGGGCAATCAGAGACCCGATTAGATCATTTTATATTTTGGTTCATATAAGAATTCAGCGAAATTCTATCACATTTGTTCAATTTACGTCGCTCCTATTTCAGATAGCGTATTGGGCTAAGCGGCATCTCAAAGCGCATGAAATGACGAGTGAAATGCACTATTAAACTTCTGGGGTAGGGCGAACAGAGACCTGATTAGATCATTTTACATTAAGGTTTATATAAGAATTCAGGGAAATTCTATCACATTTGTGCAATTTACGTCGCTCCTATTTCAGATAGCGTACTGGGCTAGGCGGCATCTTCAAAGGCGTGGAATGGCGAGTAAAATGCACTATTAAACTTCTATGATAGGGCAATCAGAGACCCGATTAGAGCATTTTATATTTTGGTTAATATAAGAATTCAGCGAAATTCTATCACATTTGTTCAGTTTACGTCGCTCCTATTTCAGATAGCGTATTGGGCTATGCGGCATCTCAGTGCGCATGAAATGGCGAGTAAAATGCACTATTAAACTTCTAGGGTACGGCAAACAGAGACCCGATTAGATCATTTTATATTATGGTTAATAAAAGAATTCAGAGAAATTCTATCACATTTGTTCAATTTACATCGCTCCTATTTCAGGTAGCGTATTGGGCTAAGCGGCATCTCAAAGCGCATGAAATGGCGAGTAAAAGGCACTATTAAACTTCTAGGGCGGGGCAAACAGAGACCCGATTAGATCATTTTATATTATGGTTAATTTAAGAATTCTGCGAAATTCTATCACATTTGTTTAATTTACGTCGCTCCTATTTCAGATAGCGTACTGGGGTAGGCGGCATCTTAAAGCGCGTGGAATGGGGAGGAAAATGCACTATTAAACTTCTATGATAGGGCAATCAGAGACCCGATTAGATCATTTTATATTTTGGTTAATATAAGAATTCAGCGAAATTCTATCACATTTGTTCAATTTACGTCGCTCCTATTTCAGGTAGCGTATTGGACTATGCGGCATCTCAGTGCGCATGAAATGTCGAGTAAAAGGCCCTATTAAACTTCTAGGGTAGGGCAAACATAGACCCGATTAGATCATTTTATATTATGGTTAATAAAAGAATTCAGCGAAATTCTATCACATTTGTTCAACTTACATCGCTCCTATTTCAGATAGCGTATTGGGCTAAGCGGTACCTCAAAGCGCATGAACTGGCGAGTAAAATGCACTATTAAACTTCTAGGGTAGGGCAAGCAGAGACCCGATTAGATCATTTTATATTACGGTTAATTTAAGAATTCTGCAAAATTCTATCACATTTGTTCAATTTACGTCGCTCCTATTTCAGATAGCGTACTGGACTAGGCGGCATCTTAAAGCGCGTGGAATGGCGATAAAATGCACCATTAAACTTCTATGATAGGGCAATCAGAGACCCGATTAGATCATTTTATATTTTGGTTAATATAAGAATTCGGCGAAATTCTATCACATTTGTTCAATTTACGTCGCTCCTATTTCAGATAGCGTATTGGGCTAAGCGGCATCTCAAAGCGCATGAATGGCGAGTAAAATGCACTATTAAACTTCTAGGGTAGGGCAAACAGAGACCCGATTAGATCATTCTATATTATGGTTAATTTAAGAATTCTGTGAAATTCTATCACATTTGTTCAATTGACGTCGCTCCTATTTCAGATAGCGTACGGGGCTAGGCGGCATCTTAAAGCGCGAGGAATGGGGAGGAAAATATCCTATTAAACTTCTATGATAGGGCAATCAGAGACCCGATTAGATCATTTTATATTTTGGTTAATATAAGAATTCAGCGAAATTCTATCACATTTGTTCAATTTACGTCGCTCCTATTTCAGATAGCGTATTGGGCTAAGCGGCATCTCAAAGCGCATGAAATGACGAGTTAAATGCACTATTAAACTTCTAGGGTAGGGCAAACAGAGACCCGATTAGATCATTTTATATTATGGTTAATAAAAGAATTCAGCGAAATTCTATCACATTTGTTCAATTTACATCGCTCCTATTTCAGGTAGCGTATTTGGCTAAGCGGCATCTCAAAGCGCATGAAATGACGAGTGAAATGGACTATTAAACTTCTAGGCTAGGGCGAACAGAGACCCGATTAGATCATTTTACATTATGGTTAATTTAAGATTTCAGCAAAATTCTATCACATTTGTTCAATTTACGTCGCTCCTATTTCAGATAGCGTACTGTACTAGGCGGCATCTTAAAGCGCGTGGAATGGCGATAAAATGCACTATTAAACTTCTATGATGGGGCAATCAGAGACCCGATTACATCATTTTATATTTTGGTTAATATAAGAATTCAGCGAAATTCTATCACTTTTGTTCAATTTACGTCGCTCCTATTTCAGATAGCGTATTGGGCTAAGCGGCATCTCAAAGCGCATGAAATGGCGAGAAAATGCACTATTAAGCTTCTAGGGTAGGGCAAGCAGAGACCCGATTAGATCATTTTATATTATGGTTAATTTGAGAATTCATCAAAATTCTATCACATTTGTTCAATTTACGTCGCTCCTATTTCAGATAGCGTACTGGGATAGGCGGCATCTTAAAGCGCGTGGAATTACGAGTAAAATGCACTATTAAACTTCTATGATAGGGCAATCAGAGACCCGATTAGATCATTTTATATTTTGGTTAATATAAGAATTCAGCGAAATTCTATCACATTTGTTCAATTGACGTCGCTCCTATTTCAGGCAGCGTATTGGGCTATGCGGCATCTCAGTGCGCATGAAATGGCGAGTAAAAGGCACTATTAAACTTCTAGGGTAGGGCAAACAGAGACCCGATTAGATCATTTTATATTATGGTTAATAAAAGAATTCAGCGAAATTCTATCACATTTGTTCAATTTACATCGCTCCTATTTCAGGTAGCGTATTTGGCTAAGCGGCATCTCAAAGCGCATGAAATGACGAGTGAAATGGACTATTAAACTTATAGGCTAGGGTGAACAGAGACCCGATTAGATCATTTTACATTATGGTTAATAAAGGAATTCAGCGAAATTCTATCACATTTGTTCAATTTACATCGCTCCTATTTCAGATAGCGTATTGGGCTAAGCGGCATCTCAAAGCGCATGAAATGGCGAGTAAAATTCATTACTAAACTTCTAGGGTAGGGCAAACAGAGACCCGATTAGATCATTTTATATTATTGTTAATTTAAGAATTCAGCAAAATTCTATCACATTTGTTCAATTTACGTCGCTCCTATTTCAGATAGCGTACTGGGATAGGCGGCATCTTAAAGCGCGTGGAATGGCGAGTAAAATGCCCTATTAAACTTCTATGATAGGGCAATCAGAGACCCGATTAGATCATTTTATATTTTGGTTAATATAAGAATTCAGCGAAATTCTATCACATTTGTTCAATTTACGTCGCTCCTATTTCAGATAGCGTATTGGGCTAAGCGGCATCTCAAAGCGCATGAAATGACGAGTGAAATGCACTATTAAACTTCTAGGGTAGGGCGAACAGAGACCCGATTAGATCATTTTATATTATGGTTAATAAAAGAATTCAGAGAAATTCTATCACATTTGTTCAATTTACATCGCTCCTATCTCAGGTAGCGTATTGGGCTAAGCGGCATCTCAAAGCGCATGAAATGGCGAGTAAAAGGCACTATTAAACTTCTAGGGTAGGGCAAACAGAGACCCGAATAGACCATTTTATATTATGGTTAATAAAAGAATTCAGCGAAATTCTATCACTTTTGTTCAATTTACGTCGCTCCTATTTCAGATAGCGTACTGGGCTATGCGTCATCTCAGTGCGCATGAAATGGCGAGTAAAACGCATTATTAAAATACTAGTGTAGGGCAAACAGAGACCCGATTAGATCATTTTATATTATGGTTAATTTAAGAATTCTGCGATATTCTATCACATTTGTTTAATTTACGTCGCTCCTATTTCAGATAGCGTACTGGGCTAGGCGGCATCTTAAAGCGCGTGGAATGGGTAGGAAAATATACTATTAAACATCGATGATAGGGCAATCAGAGTCCCGATTAGATCATTTTATATTATGGTTAATTTAAGAATTCTGCGAAATTCTATCACATTTGTTCAATTTACGTCGCTCCTATTTCAGATAGCGTATTGGGCTAAGCGGCATCTCAAAGCGCATGAATGGCGAGTAAAATGCACTATTAAACTTCTAGGGTAGGGCAAACAGAGACCCGATTAGATCATTTTATATTGTGGTTAATTTAAGAATTCAGCGAAATTCTATCACATTTGTTCAATTTACGTCGCTCCTATTTCAGATAGCGTATTGGGCTAAGCGGCATCTCAAAGCGCATGAAATGACGAGTGAAATGGACTATTAAACTTCTAGGCTAGGGCGAACAGAGACCCGATTAGGTCATTTTACATTATGGTTAATAAAATAATTCAGCGAAATTCTATCACATTTGTTCAATTTACATCGCTCCTATTTCAGATAGCGTATTGGGCTATGCGGCATCTCAGTGCGCATGAACTGGCGAGTAAAATGCACTGTTAAACTTCTAGGGTAGGGCAAACAGAGACCCGATTAGATCATTTTATATTATGGTTAATTTAAGAATTCAGCGAAATTCTATCACATTTGTTCAATTTACGTCGCTCCTATTTCAGATAGCGTACTGGGATAGGCGGCATCTTACAGCGCGTGGAATGGCGAGTAAAATGCACTATTAAACTTCTATGATAGGGCAATCAGAGACCCGGTTAGATCATTTTATATTTTGGTTAATATAAGAATTCAGCGAAATTCTATCAGATTTGTTCAATTTACGTCGCTCCTATTTCAGATAGCGTATTGGGCTAAGCGGCGTCTCACAGCGCATGAAATGACGAGTGAAATGCGCTATTAAACTTCTAGGGTAGGGCGAACAGAGACCTGATTAGATCATTTTACATTAAGGTTAATATAAGAATTCAGGGAAATTCTATCACATTTGTTCAATTTACGTCGCTCCTATTTCAGATAGCGTACTGGGCTAGGCGGCATCTTCAAAGGCGTGGAATGGCGAGTAAAATGCACTATTAAACTTCTATGATAGGGCAATCAGAGACCCGATTAGAGCATTTTATATTTTGGTTAATATAAGAATTCAGCGAAATTCTATCACATTGGTTCAGTTTACGTCGCTCCTATTTCAGATAGCGCATTGGGCTATGCGGCATCTCAGTGCGCATGAAATGGCGAGTAAAATGCACTATTAAACTTCTAGGGTACGGCAAACAGAGACCCGATTAGATCATTTTATATTATTGTTAATAAAAGAATTCAGAGAAATTCTATCACATTTGTTCAATTTACATCGCTCCTATTTCAGGTAGCGTATTGGGCTAAGCGGCATCTCAAAGCGCATGAAATGGCGAGTAAAAGGCACTATTAAACTTCTAGGGTAGGGCAAACAGAGACCCGAATAGACAATTTTATATTATGGTTAATAAAAGAATTCAGCGAAATTCTATCACTTTTGTTCAATTTACGTCGCTCCTATTTCAGATAGCGTATTGGGCTATGCGGCATCTCAGTGCGCATGAAATGGCGAGTAAAATGCATTATTAAAATTCTAGTGTAGGGCAAACAGAGACCCGATTAGATCATTTTATATTATGGTTAATTTATGAATTCTGCGAAATTCTATCACATTTGTTTAATTTACGTCGCTCCTATTTCAGATAGCGTACTGGGGTAGGCGGCATCTTAAAGCGCGTGGAATGGGGAGGAAAATGCACTATTAAACTTCTATGATAGGGCAATCAGAGACCCGATTAGATCATTTTATATTTTGGTTAATATAAGAATTCAGCGAAATTCTATCACATTTGTTCAATTTACGTCGCTCCTATTTCAGGTAGCGTATTGGGCTATGCGGCATCTCAGTGCGCATGAAATGTCGAGTAAAAGGCACTATTAAACTTCTAGGGTAGGGCAAACAGAGACCCGATTAGATCATTTTATATTATGGTTAATAAAAGAATTCAGCGAAATTCTATCACATTTGTTCAACTTACATCGCTCCTATTTCAGATAGCGTATTGGGCTAAGCGGTACCTCAAAGCGCATGAACTGGCGAGTAAAATGCACTATTAAACTTCTAGGGTAGGGCAAGCAGAGACCCGATTAGATCATTTTATATTACGGTTAATTTAAGAATTCTGCAAACTTCTATCACATTTGTTCAATTTACGTCGCTCCTATTTCAGATAGCGTACTGGACTAGGCGGCATCTTAAAGCGCGTGGAATGGCGATAAAATGCACTATTAAACTTCTATGATAGGGCAATCAGAGACCCGATTAGATCATATTATATTTTGGTTAATATAAGAATTCGGCGAAATTCTATCACATTTGTTCAATTTACGTCGCTCCTATTTCAGATAGCGTATTGGGCTAAGCGGCATCTCAAAGCGCATGAATGGCGAGTAAAATGCACTATTAAACTTCTAGGGTAGGGCAAACAGAGACCCGATTAGATCATTCTATATTATGGTTAATTTAAGAATTCTGTGAAATTCTATCACATTTGTTCAATTGACGTCGCTCCTATTTCAGATAGCGTACTGGGCTAGGCGGCATCTTCAAAGCCGTGGAATGGCGAGTAAAATGCACTATTAAACTTCTATGATAGGGCAATCAGAGACCCGATTAGATCATTTTATATTTTGGTTAATATAAGAATTCATCAAAATTCTATCACATTTGTTCAATTTACGTCGCTCCTATTTCAGGTAGCGTATTGGGCTATGCGGCATCTCAGTGCGCATGAAATGGCCAGTAAAAGGCACTATTAAACTTCTAGGGTAGGGCAAACAGAGACCCGATTAGATCATTTTATATTATGGTTAATAAAAGAATTCAGCGAAATTCTATCACATTTGTTCAATTCACATCGCTCCTATTTCAGGTAGCGTATTTGGCTAAGCGGCATCTCAAAGCGCATGAAATGACGAGTGAAATGGACTATTAAACTTCTAGGCTAGGGCGAACAGAGACCCGATTAGATCATTTTACATTATGGTTAATAAAAGAATTCAGCGAAATTCTATCACTTTTGTTCAATTTATATCGCTCCTATTTCAGATAGCGTATTGGGCTAAGCGGCATGTCAAAGCGCATGAAATGCCGAGTGAAATGCACTATTAAACTTCTAGGGTAGGGCGAACAGAGATACGATTAGATCATTTCACATTAATGTTAATATAAGAATTCAGGGAAATTCTATGACATTTGTTCAATTTACGTCCCTCCTATTTCAGATAGCGTATTGGGCTAAGCGGCATCTCAAAGCGCATGAAATGGCGAGTAAAATGCACTGTTAAGCTTCTAGGGTAGGGCAAACAGAGACCCGATTAGATCATTTTATATTATGGTTAATAACAGAATTCAGCGAAATTCTATCACATTTGTTCAAGTTACATCGCTCCTATTTCAGGTAGCGTATTGGGCTAAGCGGCATCTCAAAGCGCATGAAATGACGAGTAAAATGCATTATTAAACTTCTATGGTAGGGCAAACAGAGACCCGATTAGATCATTTTATATTATGGTTAATTTAAGAATTCAGCAAAATTCTATCACATTTGTTCAATTTACGTCGCTCATATTTCAGATAGCGTACTGGGATAGGCGGCATCTTAAAGCGCGTGGAATGGCGAGTAAAATGCACTATTAAACTTCTATGATAGGGCAATCAGAGACCCGATTAGATCATTTTATATTTTGGTTAATATAAGAATTCAGCGAAATTCT
>CAKAJE020000131.1:0-90402 GCA_916610135.2 Macropis europaea | reverse complement strand
TTCATGCGCTTTGAGATGCCGCTTAGCCCAATACGCTATCTGAAATAGGAGCGACGTAAATAGAACTATTGTGATAGAATTTCGCTGAATTCTTATAATAACCAAAATATAAAATGATCTAATCGGGTCTCTGATTGCCCTATCACAGAAGTTTAATAGTGCATTTTACTCGCCATTCCACGCGCTTTAAGATTCCGCCTAGCCCAGTACGCTATCTGAATTAGGAGCGACGTAAATTGAACAAATGTGATAGAATTTGGCTGAATTCTTAAATTAACCATAATATAAAATGATCAAATCGGGTCTCTGTTTGCCCTACCCTAGAAGTTTAATAGTGCATTTTACTCGCCATTTCTTGCGCTTTAAGATGCCGCCGAGCCCAGTACGCTATTTGAAGTAGGAGCGACGTAAGTTGAACAAATGTGATAGAATTACGCTGAATTCTTATATTAACAGTAATATAAAATCATCTAATCGGTTCTCTGTTCGCCCTACCCTAGAAGTTTAATAGTGCCTTTCACTCGTAATTTCGTGCGCTTTGAGATGCCGCTTAGCCCAATACGCTATCTGAAATTGGAGCGACGTAAATTGAACAATTGTGATAGAATTTCGCTGAATTCTTATATTAACCAAAATATAAAATGATCTAGACGGGTCTCTGATTGCCCTATCATAGAAGTTTAATAGTGCATTTTGATCGCCATTCCACGCGCTTTAAGATGCCGCCTAACCCAGTACGCTATCTGAAATTGGAGCGACGTAAATAGAACAAATGTGACAGAATTTTGCTGACATCTTAAATTAACCATAATATAAAATGATCTAATCGGGTCTCTGTTTGCCCTACCCTAGAAGTTTAATGGTGCATTTTACTCGCCATTTCATGCGCTTTGAGATGGCGCTTAGCCCAATACGCTATCTGAAATAGGAGCGACGTAAATTGAACAAACGTGATAGAATTTGGCTGAATTCTTAAATTAACCATAATATAAAATCATCTTATCGGGTCTCTGTTTGCCCAACCCTAGAAGTTTAATAGTGCATTTTACTCGCCAATTCTTGCGCTTTAAGGTGCCGCCGAGCCCAGTACGCTATCTGAAGTAGGAGCGACATAAGTTGAACAAATGTGATAGAATTACGCTGAATTCTTATATTAACCGTAATATAAAATCATCTAATCGGTTCTCTGTGCGGCCTACCCTAGAAGTTTAATAGTGCCTTTCACTCGTCATTTCGTGCGCTTTGAGATGCCGCTTAGCCCAATACGCTATCTGAAATAGGAGCGACGTATATTGAACAATTGTGATAGAATTTCGCTGAATTCTTATATTAACCAAAATATAAAATGATCTAGTCGGGTCTCTGATTGCCCTATCATAGAAGTTTAATAGTGCATTTTGATCGCCATTCCACGCGCTTTAAGATGCCGTCTAGCCCAGTACGCTATCTGAAATAGGAGCGACGTACGTTGAAAAAATGTGATAGAATTACGCTGAATTCTTATATTAACCGTAATATAAAATGAACGAATCAGGTCTCTGTTTGCCTTATCCTAGAAGTTTAAAAGTGCATTTTACTCGCCATTTCTTGCGCATTGAGATGCCGCTTAGCCCAATACGCTATCTGAAATATCAGCGACGTAAATTTAACAAATGTGATAGAATTACGCTGAATTCTTATATTAACCAAAATATAAAATGATCTAATCGGGTCTCTGATTGCCCTATCGTAGAAGTTTAATAGTGCATTTTACTCGCCAATCCACGCGCTTTAAAATTCCGCGTAGCCCAGTACGCTATCTGAAATAGGAGCGACGTAAATTGAACAAATGTGATAGAATTTGGCTGAATTCTTAAATTAACCATAATATAAAATGATCTAATCGGGTCTCTGTTTGCCCTACCCTAGAAGTTTAATAGTGCATTTTACTCGCCATTTCATGCGCTTTGAGATGCCGCCTAGCCCAGTACGCTATCTGAAATTGGAGCGACGTAAGTTGAACAAATGTGATAGAATTACGCTGAATTCTTATATTAACCGTAATATAAAATGATCTAATCGGGTCTCTGTTTGCATTATCCTAGAAGTTTAATAGTGCATTTTACTGGCCATTTCATGCGCATTGAGATGCCGCTTAGCCCAATACGCTATCTGAAATAAGAGCGACGTAAATTGAATAAATATGATAGAGTTTCGCTGAATTCTTAAATTAACCATAATATAAAATGATCTAATCGGGTCTCTGTTTGCCCTACCCTAGAAGTTTAATAGTGCATTTTACTCGTCATTTCATGCGCTTTGAGATGCCGCCTAGCCCAATAAGCTATCTGAAATAGGAGCGACGTAAATTGAACAAATGTGATAGAATTTCGCTGAATTCTTATATTAACCAAAATATAAAATGATCTAGTCGGGTCCCTGATTGCCCTATCATAGAAGTTTAATAGTGCATTTAGCTCGCCATTCCACGTGCTTTAACATGCCGCCTAGCACAGTACGCTATCTGAAATTGGAGCGACGTAAATTGAACAAATGTGATAGAATTTCGCTGAATTCTTAAATTAACCATAACATAAAATGATCTAATCGGGTCTCTGTTTGCCCTACCCTAGAAGTTTAATAGTGCATTTTACTCGCCATTTCTTGCGCTTTGAGATGCCGCTTTGCCCAATAAGCTATCTGAAATAGGAGCGACGTAAATTGAACAAATGTGAGAGAATTTCGCTGAATTCTTATATTAACCTTAATGTAAAATGTTCTAATCTGGTCTCTGTTCGCCCTACCCTTGAAGATTAATAGTGCATTTCACTCGTCATTTCATGCGCTTTGAGATGCCGCTTAGCCCAATACGCTATCTGAAATATCAGCGACGTAAATTGAACTAATGTGATAGAATTTTCCTGAAGTCTTAAATAAACCATAATATGAAATGATCTAATCGGGTCTCTGTTTGCCCTACCCTAGAAGTTTATCAGTGCATTTTACTCGCCATTTCATGCTCTTTGAGATGCCGCTTAGCCCAATACGCTATCTGAAATAGGAGCGACGTAAATTGAACAAGTGTGATAGAATTGCCCTGAATACTTATATTAACCTTAATGTAAAATGATCTAATCGGGTCTCTGTTCGCCCTACCCTAGAAGTTTAATAGTGCATTTCACTCGTCATTTCATGCGCTTTGAGATGCCGCTTAGCCCAATAAGCTATCTGAAATTGGAGCGACGTAAATTGAACAAATGTGATAGAATTTTGCTGACATCTTGAATTAACGATAATATAAAATGATCTAATCGGGTCCCTGTTTGCCCTACCCTACAAGTTTAGCAGTGCATTTTACTGGCCATTTCATGCGCTCTGAGATGCCGCTTAGCCCAATACGCTATCTGAAATAGGAGCGACGTAAATAGAACTATTGTGATAGAATTTCGCTGAATTCTTATAATAACCAAAATATAAAATGATCTAATCGGGTCTCTGATTGCCCTATCACAGAAGTTTAATAGTGCATTTTACTCGCCAATCCACGCGCTTTAAGATTCCGCCTAGCCCAGTACGCTATCTGAAATAGGAGCGACGTAAATTGAACAAATGTGATAGAATTTTGCTGACATTTTGAATTAACCATAGTATTAAATGACCTAATCGGGTCTCTGATTGCCCTATCATAGAAGTTTAGAAGTGCATTTTACTCGCCCTTCCACGCGCTTTAAGATGCCGCCTAGCCCAGTACGCTATCTGAAATAGGAGCGACGTATGTTGCACATATGTGATAGAATTACGCTGAATTCTTATATTAACCGTAATATAAAATGATCTAATCGGATCTCTGTTCGCCCTACCCTAGAAGATTACTAGTGCATTTCACTCGTCATTTCATGCGCTTTGAGATGCCGCTTAGCCCAATAAGCTATCTGAAATAGGAGCGACGTAAATTGAACAAATGTGATAGAATTTTTCTGAATTCTTAAATTAACCATAATATAAAATGATCTAATCGGGTCTCTGTTTGCCCTACCCTAGAAGTTTAATAGTGCATTTCACTCGTCATTTCATGCGCTTTGAGATGCCGCTTAGCCCAATACGCTATCTGAAATAGGAGCGACGTAAATAGAACTATTGTGATAGAATTTCGCTGAATTCTTATAATAACCAAAATATAAAATGATCTAATCGGGTCTCTGATTGCCCTATCACAGAAGTTTAATAGTGCATTTTACTCGCCAATCCACGCGCTTTAAG
Organism: Macropis europaea; assembly: GCA_916610135.2. NCBI lineage: Eukaryota > Metazoa > Arthropoda > Insecta > Hymenoptera > Melittidae > Macropis > Macropis europaea. The sequence goes on along the minus strand of CAKAJE020000131.1, from coordinate 86,163 downwards.
ATTCCGCCTAGCCCAGTACGCTATCTGAAATAGGAGCGACGTAAATTGAACAAATGTGATAGAATTTGGCTGAATTCTTAAATTAACCATAATATAAAATGATCAAATCGGGTCTCTGTTTGCCCTACCCTAGAAGTTTAATAGTGCATTTTACTCGCCATTTCTTGCGCTTTAAGATGCCGCCGAGCCCAGTACGCTATTTGAAGTAGGAGCGACGTAAGTTGAACAAATGTGATAGAATTACGCTGAATTCTTATATTAACAGTAATATAAAATCATCTAATCGGTTCTCTGTTCGCCCTACCCTAGAAGTTTAATAGTGCCTTTCACTCGTAATTTCGTGCGCTTTGAGATGCCGCTTAGCCCAATACGCTATCTGAAATTGGAGCGACGTAAATTGAACAATTGTGATAGAATTTCGCTGAATTCTTATATTAACCAAAATATAAAATGATCTAGACGGGTCTCTGATTGCCCTATCATAGAAGTTTAATAGTGCATTTTGATCGCCATTCCACGCGCTTTAAGATGCCGCCTAACCCAGTACGCTATCTGAAATTGGAGCGACGTAAATAGAACAAATGTGACAGAATTTTGCTGACATCTTAAATTAACCATAATATAAAATGATCTAATCGGGTCTCTGTTTGCCCTACCCTAGAAGTTTAATGGTGCATTTTACTCGCCATTTCATGCGCTTTGAGATGGCGCTTAGCCCAATACGCTATCTGAAATAGGAGCGACGTAAATTGAACAAACGTGATAGAATTTGGCTGAATTCTTAAATTAACCATAATATAAAATCATCTTATCGGGTCTCTGTTTGCCCAACCCTAAAAGTTTAATAGTGCATTTTACTCGCCAATTCTTGCGCTTTAAGGTGCCGCCGAGCCCAGTACGCTATCTGAAGTAGGAGCGACATAAGTTGAACAAATGTGATAGAATTACGCTGAATTCTTATATTAACCGTAATATAAAATCATCTAATCGGTTCTCTGTGCGGCCTACCCTAGAAGTTTAATAGTGCCTTTCACTCGTCATTTCGTGCGCTTTGAGATGCCGCTTAGCCCAATACGCTATCTGAAATAGGAGCGACGTATATTGAACAATTGTGATAGAATTTCGCTGAATTCTTATATTAACCAAAATATAAAATGATCTAGTCGGGTCTCTGATTGCCCTATCATAGAAGTTTAATAGTGCATTTTGATCGCCATTCCACGCGCTTTAAGATGCCGTCTAGCCCAGTACGCTATCTGAAATAGGAGCGACGTACGTTGAAAAAATGTGATAGAATTACGCTGAATTCTTATATTAACCGTAATATAAAATGAACGAATCAGGTCTCTGTTTGCCTTATCCTAGAAGTTTAAAAGTGCATTTTACTCGCCATTTCTTGCGCATTGAGATGCCGCTTAGCCCAATACGCTATCTGAAATATCAGCGACGTAAATTGAACAAATGTGATAGAATTACGCTGAATTCTTATATTAACCAAAATATAAAATGATCTAATCGGGTCTCTGATTGCCCTATCATAGAAGTTTAATAGTGCATTTTACTCGCCAATCCACGCGCTTTAAAATTCCGCCTAGCCCAGTACGCTATCTGAAATAGGAGCGACGTAAATTGAACAAATGTGATAGAATTTGGCTGAATTCTTAAATTAACCATAATATAAAATGATCTAATCGGGTCTCTGTTTGCCCTACCCTAGAAGTTTAATAGTGCATTTTACTCGCCATTTCATGCGCTTTGAGATGCCGCCTAGCCCAGTACGCTATCTGAAATTGGAGCGACGTAAGTTGAACAAATGTGATAGAATTACGCTGAATTCTTATATTAACCGTAATATAAAATGATCTAATCGGGTCTCTGTTTGCATTATCCTAGAAGTTTAATAGTGCATTTTACTGGCCATTTCATGCGCATTGAGATGCCGCTTAGCCCAATACGCTATCTGAAATAAGAGCGACGTAAATTGAATAAATATGATAGAGTTTCGCTGAATTCTTAAATTAACCATAATATAAAATGATCTAATCGGGTCTCTGTTTGCCCTACCCTAGAAGTTTAATAGTGCATTTTACTCGTCATTTCATGCGCTTTGAGATGCCGCCTAGCCCAATAAGCTATCTGAAATAGGAGCGACGTAAATTGAACAAATGTGATAGAATTTCGCTGAATTCTTATATTAACCAAAATATAAAATGATCTAGTCGGGTCCCTGATTGCCCTATCATAGAAGTTTAATAGTGCATTTAGCTCGCCATTCCACGTGCTTTAAGATGCCGCCTAGCACAGTACGCTATCTGAAATTGGAGCGACGTAAATTGAACAAATGTGATAGAATTTCGCTGAATTCTTAAATTAACCATAACATAAAATGATCTAATCGGGTCTCTGTTTGCCCTACCCTAGAAGTTTAATAGTGCATTTTACTCGCCATTTCTTGCGCTTTGAGATGCCGCTTTGCCCAATAAGCTATCTGAAATAGGAGCGACGTAAATTGAACAAATGTGAGAGAATTTCGCTGAATTCTTATATTAACCTTAATGTAAAATGTTCTAATCTGGTCTCTGTTCGCCCTACCCTTGAAGATTAATAGTGCATTTCACTCGTCATTTCATGCGCTTTGAGATGCCGCTTAGCCCAATACGCTATCTGAAATATCAGCGACGTAAATTGAACTAATGTGATAGAATTTTCCTGAAGTCTTAAATAAACCATAATATGAAATGATCTAATCGGGTCTCTGTTTGCCCTACCCTAGAAGTTTATCAGTGCATTTTACTCGCCATTTCATGCTCTTTGAGATGCCGCTTAGCCCAATACGCTATCTGAAATAGGAGCGACGTAAATTGAACAAGTGTGATAGAATTGCCCTGAATACTTATATTAACCTTAATGTAAAATGATCTAATCGGGTCTCAGTTCGCCCTACCCTAGAAGTTTAATAGTGCATTTCACTCGTCATTTCATGCGCTTTGAGATGCCGCTTAGCCCAATAAGCTATCTGAAATTGGAGCGACGTAAATTGAACAAATGTGATAGAATTTTGCTGACATCTTGAATTAACGATAATATAAAATGATCTAATCGGGTCCCTGTTTGCCCTACCCTACAAGTTTAGCAGTGCATTTTACTGGCCATTTCATGCGCTCTGAGATGCCGCTTAGCCCAATACGATATCTGAAATAGGAGCGACGTAAATTGAACAAATGTGATAGAATTTTGCTGACATTTTGAATTAACCATAGTATTAAATGACCTAATCGGGTCTCTGATTGCCCTATCATAGAAGTTTAGAAGTGCATTTTACTCGCCCTTCCACGCGCTTTAAGATGCCGCCTAGCCCAGTACGCTATCTGAAATAGGAGCGACGTATGTTGAACATATGTGATAGAATTACGCTGAATTCTTATATTAACCGTAATATAAAATGATCTAATCGGATCTCTGTTCGCCCTACCCTAGAAGATTACTAGTGCATTTCACTCGCCATTTCTTGCGCTTTGAGATGCCGCTTTGCCCAATCAGCTATCTGAAATAGGAGCGAGGTAAATTGAACAAATGTGAGAGAATTTCGCTGAATTCTTATATTAACCTTGATGTAAAATGTTCTAATCGGGTCTCTGTTCGCCCTACCCTTGAAGATTAATAGTGCATTTCACTCGTCATTTCATGCGCTTTGAGATGCCGCTTAGCCCAATAAGCTATCTGAAATAGGAGCGACGTAAGTTGAACAAATGTGATAGAATTTCGCTGAATTCTTATATTAACCAAAATATGAAATGATCTAATCGGGTCTCTGATAGTCCTATCATAGAAGTTTAATAGTGCATTTTACCCGCCATTCCACGCGCTTTAAGATGCCGCCTAGCCCAGTACGCTATCTGAAATAGGAGCGACGTACGTTGAACAAATGTGATAGAATTACGCTGCATTCTTATATTAACCGTAATATAAAATGAACGAATCGGGTCTCTGTTTGCCTTATCCTAGAAGTTTAATAGTGCATTTTACTCGCCATTTCATGCGCATTGAGATGCCGCTTAGCCCAATATGCTATCTGAAATAGGAGCGACGTAAATAGAACAATTGTGATAGAATTTCGCTGAATTCTTATATTAACCAGAATATAAAATGATCTAGTCGGGTCTCTGATTGCCCTATCATAGAAGTTTAATAGTGCATTTTACTCGCCAATCCACGCGCTTTAAGATACCGCCTAGCCCAGTACGCTATCTGAAATAGGAGCGACGTAAATTGAACAAATGTGATAGAATTTGGCTGAATTCTTAAATTAACCATAATATAAAATGATCTAATCGGTTCTCTGTTTGCCCTACCCTAGAAGTTAAATAGTGCATTTCACTCGTCATTTCATGCGCTTTGAGATGCCGCTTAGCCCAATAAGCTATCTGAAATAGGAGCGACGTAAATTGAACAAATGTGATAGACTTACGCTGAATTCTTATATTAACCGTATATGATATAAAATGATCTAATCGGGTCTCTGTTTGCCCTACCCTAGAAGTTTAACAGTGCATTTTACTCGCCATTTCATGGGCTTTGAGATGCTGCTTAGCCCAATACGCTATCTGAAATAGGAGCGACGTAAATTGAACAAATGTGATAGAATTTCCCTGAATACTTATATTAACCTTAATGTAAAATGATCTAATCGGGTCTCTGTTCGCCCTACCCTAGAAGTTTAACAGTGCATTTCACTCGCAATTTCATGCGCTTTGAGATGGCGCTTAGCCCAATACGCTATCTGAAATAGGAGCGACGTAAATTGAACAAATGTGATAGAATTTCCCTGAATTCTTATATTAACCTTAATGTAAAATGATCTAATCGGGCCTTTGTTCGCCCTTCCCTAGAAGTTTAGCAGTGCATTTTACTCGCCATTTCATGCGCTTTGAGATGCCGCTTAGCCCAATACGATATCTGCAATAGGAGCGACGTAAATTGAACAAATGTGTTAGAATTTGGCTGAATTATTAAATTAACCATAATATAAAATGATCTAATCGGGTCTCTGTTTGCCCTACCCTAGAAGTTTAATAGTGCATTTCACTCGTCATTTCATGCGCTTTGAGATGCCGCTTAGCCCAATAAGCTATCTGAAATAGGAGCGACGTAAATTGAACAAATGTGATAGAATTTCGCTGAATTCTTATATTAACCAAAATATAAAATGATCTAGTCCGGTCTCTGATTGCCCTATAATAGAAGTTTAATAGTGCATTTAGCTCGCCTTTCCACACGCTTTAAGATGCCGCGTAGCCCAGTACGCTATCTGAAATTGGAGCGACATAAATTGAACAAATGTGATAGAATTTCGCTGAATTCTTATATTAACCAAAATATAAAATGATCTAGTCGGGTCTCTGATTGCCCTATCATAGAAGTTTAATAGTGCATTTAGCTCGCCTTTCCACACGCTTTAAGATGCCGCCTAGCCCAGTACGCTATCTGAAATTGGAGCGACGTAGATTGAACAAATGTGATAGAATTACGCTGAATTCTTTTATTAACCGTAATATAAAATGATCGAATCGGGTCTCTGTTTGCCTTATCCTAGAAGTTTAATAGTGCATTTTACTCGCCATTTCATGCGCATTGAGATGCCGCTTAGCCCAATACGCTATCTGAAATATCAGCGACGTAAATTGAACAAATGTGAGAGACTTTCGCTGAATTCTTATATTAACCTTAATGTAAAGTGTTCTAATCGGGTCTCTGTTCGCCCTACCCTAGAAGATTAATAGTGCATTTCACTCGTAATTTCATGCGCTTTGAGATGCCGCTTTGCCCAATTAGCTATCTGAAATAGGAGCGACGTAAATTGAACAAATGTGATAGTATTTCGCTGAATTCTTAAATTAACCATAATATAAAATGATCTAATCGGGTCTCTGTTTGCCTTACCCTAGAAGTTTAATAGTGCATTTTACTCGCCATTCCATGCGCTTTGAGATGCCGCTTTGCCCAATTAGCTATCTGAAATAGGAGCGACGTAAATTGAACAAATGTGATAGTATTTCGCTGAATTCTTATAGTAACCAAAATATAAAATGATCTAATCGGGTCTCTGTTTGCATTATCCTAGAAGTTTAATAGTGCATTTCACTCGTCATTTCATGCGCTTTGAGATGCCGCTTAGCCCAATACGCTATCTGAAATAGGAGCGACGTAAGTTGAACAAATGTGATAGAATTTCGCTGAATTCTTATATTAACCAAAATATAAAATGATCTAATCGGGTCTCTGATAGCCCTATCATAGAAGTTTAATAGTGCATTTTACCCGCCATTCCACGCGCTTTAAGATGCGGCCTAGTCCAGTACGCTATCTGAAATAGGAGCGACGTACGTTGAACAAATGTGATAGAATTACGCTGAATTCTTTTATGAACCATATTGTAAAATGATCTAATCGGGTCTCTGTTCGCCCTAGCCTAGAAGTTTAATAGCACATTTTATTCGCCATTTCATGCGCTTTGAGATGCCGCTTACCCCAATACGCTATCTGAAATAGGAGCGACGTAAATTGAACAAATGTGATAGAATTTTGCTGAATTCTTAAATTAACCATAATATTAGATGATCTAATCGGGTCTCTGTTTGCCCTCCCCTAGAAGTTTAATAGTGCATTTTACTCGTCATTTCATGCGCTTTGAGATGCCGCTTAGCCCAATTCGCTATCTGAAATAGGAGCGATGTAAATTGAACAAATGTGATAGAATTTCGCTGAATTCTTATATTAACCAAAATATAAAATGATCTAATCGGGTCTCTGTTTGCCCTACCCTAGAAGTTTAATAGTGCATTTTACTCGTCATTTCATGCGCTTTGAGATGCCGCTTAGCACAATACGCTATCGGAAATATGAGCGACGTAAATTGAACAAATGTGAAAGAATTTCGCTGAATTCTTATATTAACAAAAATATAAAATGATCTGATCGGGTCTCTGTTTGCCTTATCCTAGAAGTTTAGTATTGCATTTTACTCGCCATTTCATGCGCCTTCAGATGCCGCTTAGCCCAATAAGCTATCTGAAATAGGAGCGACGTAAATTGAACAAATGTGATAGAATTTCCCTGAAATCTTATATTAAACAAAATATAAAATGAGCTAATCGGGTCTCTGATTGCCCTATCATAAAAGTTGAGCAGTGCATTTTACTCGCCATTCCACGCGCTTTTCGATGCCGCTTATCCCAATACGCTATCTGAAATAGGAGCGACGTACGTTGAACAAATGTGATAGAATTTCGCTGAATTCTTTTAAGAACCATAATGTAAAATGATCTAATCGGGTCTCTGCTTGCCCCACCCTAGAAGTTCAATAGTGCATTTTAGTCGCCATTTCATGCGCTTTGAGATGCCGCTTCGCCCAATACGCTATCTGAAATAGGAGCGACGTAAATTAAACAAATGTGATAGAATGTCCCTGAAATCATATATTAAACAAAATATAAAATGATCTAATCGGGTCTCTGATTGCCCTATCATAGAAGTCTAGCAGTGCATTTTACTCGCCATTCCACGCGCTTTAAGATGCCGCCTAGCCCAGTACGCTATCTAAATTAGGAGCGACGTAAGTTGAACAAATGTGATAGAATTTCGCTCAATTCTTAAATTAACCATAACATAAAATGATCTAATCGGGTCTCTGTTTGCCCTACCCTAGAAGTTTAATAGTGCATGTTACTCGCCATTTCTTGCGCTTTGAGATGCCGCTTTGCCCAATAAGCTATCTGAAATAGGAGCGACGTAAATTGAACAAATGTGATAGAATTTCGCTGAATTCTTATATTAACCAAAATATAAAATGATCTAATCGGGTCTCTGTTTGCCTTATCCTAGAAGTTTAATAGTGCATTTCACTCGTCATTTCATGCGCTTTGAGATGCCGCTTCGCCCAATAAGCTATTTGAAATAGGAGCGACGTAAATTGAACAAATGTGATAGAATTTCGCTGAATTCTTAAAGTAACCTTAATATAAAATGATCTAATCGGGTCTCTGATTGCCCTAGGATAGAAGTTTAATAATGCATTTTGCTCGCCATTTCATGCGCTTTGAGATGCCGCTGAGCCCAATACGCTATTTGAAATAGGAGCGACGTAAATTGAACAAATGTGATAGAATTTCACTGAATTCTTATATTAACCTTAATGTAAAATGATCTAATCGGGTCTCTGTTCGCCCTACCCTAGAAGTTTAATAGTGCATTTCACTCGTCATTTCATGCGCTTTGAGATGCCGCCTAGCCCAATACGCTATCTGAAATAGGAGCGACGTAAATTGAACAAATGTAATAGAATTTCGCTGAACTCTTATATTAACCAAAGTATAAAATGATCTAATCTGGTCTCTGATTGCCCTATCATAGAAGTTTAATCGTGCATTTTACACGCCATTTCATGCGCTTTGAGATGCCGCTTAGCCCAATAGGCTATCTGAAATAGGAGCGACGTAAATTTAACAAATGTGATAGAATTTCGCTGAATTCTTATATTAACCAAGGTATAAAATGATCTAGTCTGGTCTCTGATTGCCCTATCATAGAAGGTTAATAGTGCATTTTACTCGCCATTCCACATGCTTTAAGATGCCGCCTAGCCCAGTACGCCGTCTGAAATAGGAGCGACGTAAATTGAACAAATGTGATAGAATCTCGCTGAATACTTATATTAACCTTAATGTAAAATGATCTAATCGGGTCTCTGTTCGCCCTACCGTAGAAGTTTAATAGTGCATTTTACTCGCCATTTCATGCGCTTTGAGATAACGCTTAACCCAATACGCTATCTGAAATAGGAGCGACGTAAGTTGAACAAATGTGACAGAATTACGCTGCATTCTTATATTCACCTTAATGTAAAATGATCTCTTCGGGTCTCTGTTCGCCCTACCCTAGAAGTATAATATTGCATTTCACTCGTCATTTCATGCGCTTTGAGATGCCGCGTAGCCCAATACGCTATCTGAAATAGGAGCGACGGAAATTGAACAAATGTGATAAAATTTCGCTGAATTCTTAAAGTAACCTTAATATAAAATGATCTAATCGGGTCTCTGTTTGCCCTACCCTAGAAGTTTAATAGTGCATTTCACTCGTCATTTCATGCGCTTTGAGACGCCGCTAAGCACAATAAGCTATCTGGAATAGCAGCGACGTAAATTGAACAAATGTGATAGAATTTCGCTGAATTCTTAAAGTAACCTTAATATAAAATGATCTAATCGGGTCTCTGTTTGCCCTACCCTAGAAGTTTAATAGTGCATTTCACTCGACATTTCATGCACTTTGAGATGCCGCTAAGCACAATAAGCTATCTGGAATAGCAGCGACGTAAATTGAACAAATGTGAAAGAACTACGCCGAATTCTTATATTAACCGTAATATAAAATGATCTAATCGGGTCTCTGTTTGCCTTATCCTAGAAGTTTAATAGTGAATTTTACTCGCCATTCCACGCGCTTTAAGATGCCGCCTAGCCCAGTGCGCTACCTGAAATAGGAGCGACGTAAGTTGAACAAATGTGATAGAATTACGCTGAATTCTTATATTAACCGTAATATAAAATGATCTAATCGGGTCTCTGTTTGCCTTATCCTAGAAGTTTGATAGTGCATTTTACTGGCCATTTCATGCGCTTTGAGATGCCGCTTAGCCCAATACTCTATCTGAAATAGGAGCGACGTAAATTGAACAAATGTGATAGAATTTTGCTGAATTCTTAAATTAACCACAATATAAAATGATCTAATCGGGTCTCTGTTTGCCCTACCCTAGTAGTTTAATTGTGCATTTTACTCGCCATTTCATGCGCTTTTCGATGCCGCTTATCCCAATACGCTATCTGAAATAGGAGCGACGTACGTTGAACAAATGTGCTAGAATTTCGCTGAATTCTTTTAAGAACCATAATGTAAAATGATCTAATCGGGTCTCTGTTCGCCCTAGCCTAGAAGTTTAATATCGCATTTTATTCGCCATTTCATGCGCCTTGAGATGCCGGTTAGCCCAATACGCTATCTGAAATAGGAGCGTTGTAAATTGAACAAATTTGATAGAATTTCCCTGAAATCTTATATTAAACAAAATATACAATGATCTAATCGGGTCTCTGATTGCCCTATCATAGAAGTTCAGCAGTGCATTTTGCTCGCCATTCCACGCGCTTTAAGATGCCGCCTAGCCCAGTACGCTATCTAAATTAGGAGCGACGTAAGTTGAACAAATGTGTTAGAATTACGCTGAATTCTTATATTAACCGTAATATAAAATGATCTAATCGGGTCTCTGTTTGCCTTATCCTAGAAGTTTAGTATTGCATTTTACTCGCCATTTCATGCGCTTTGAGATACCGCTTAGCCCAATACGCTATCCGAAATAGGAGCGACGTAAATTGAACAAATGTGATAGAATTTCGCTGAATTCTTAAATTAACTATAATATAAAATGATCTAATCGGGTCTCTGTTTGCCTTATCCTAGAAGTTTAGTATTGCATTTTACTCGCCATTTCATGCGCTTTGAGATGCCGCTTAGCCCAATACGCTATTTGAAATAGGAGCGACGTAAATTGAACAAATGTGATAGAATTTCGCTGAATTCTTAAATTAACTATTATATAAAATGATTTAATCGGGTCTCTGTTGGCCCTACCCTAGAAGTTTAATAGTGCATTTTACTCGCCATTACATGCGCCTTCAGATGCCGCTTAGCCCAATACGCTATCTGAAATAGGAGCGACGTAAATTGAACAAATGTGATAGAATTTCCCTGAATTATTTTATTAACCAGAATGTAAAATGATCTAATCTGGTCTCTGTTCGCCCTAGCCTAGAAGTTTAATAGTGGATTTTACTCGGCATTCCACGCGCTTTAAGATGCCGCCTAGCCCAGTACGCTATCTGAAATAGGAGCGACCTAAATTGAACGAATGTGATAGAATTTTGCAGAATTCTTAAATTAACCATAATATAAAATGATCTAATCGGGTCTCTGCTTGCCCTACCCTAGAAGTTCAATAGTGCATTTTAGTCGCCATTTCATGCGCTTTGAGATGCCGCTTCGCCCAATACGCTATCTGAAATAGGAGCGACGAAAATTAAACAAATGTGATAGAATTTCCCTGAAATCTTATATTAAACAAAACATAAAATGATCTAATCGGGTCTCTGATTGCCCTATCATAGAAGGTTAATAGTGCATTTTGCTCGCCATTCGGCACGCTTTAAGATGCCGCCTAGCCCAGTACGCTGTCTGAAATAGGAGCGACGTAAATTGAACAAATGTGATAGAATCTCGCTGAATACTTATATTAACCTTAATGTAAAATGATCTAATCTGGTCTCTGTTCGCCCTACCCTAGAAGTTTAAGAGTGCATTTTACTCGCCATTTCATGCGCTTTGAGATGCCGCTTATCCCAATACGCTATCTGAAATAGGAGCGACGTAAATTGAACAAATGTGATAGAATTTTGCTGAATTCTTAAATTAACCATAATATCAAATGATCTAATCGGGTCTCTGTTTGCCCTACCCTAGAAGTCTAATGATGCATTTCACTCGTCATTTCATGCGCTTTGAGACGCCGCTTCGCCCAATAAGCTATTTGAAATAGGAGCGACGTAAATTGAACAAATGTGATAGAATTTCGCTGAATTCTTAAAGTAACCTTAATATAAAATGATCTAATCGGGTCTCTGTTTGCCCTACCCTAGAAGTTTAATAGTGCATTTCACTCGTCATTTCATGCGCTTTGAGATGCCGCTAAGCACAATAAGCTATCTGGAATAGCAGCGACCTAAATTGAACAAATGTGAAAGAACTACGCCGAATTCTTATATTAACCGTAATATAAAATGATCTAATCGGGTCTCTGTTTGCCTTATCCTAGAAGTTTAATAGTGCATTTTACTCGCCATTCCACGCGCTTTAAGATTCCGCCTAGCCCAGTGCGCTACCTGAAATAGGAGCGACGTAAATTGAACAAATGTGAAAGAACTACGCCGAATTCTTATATTAACCGTAATATAAAATGATCTAATCGGGTCTCTGTTTGCCTTATCCTAGAAGTTTAATAGTGCATTTTACTCGCCATTTCATGCGCTTTGAGATGCCGCTTAGCCCAATACGCTATCTGAAATAGGAGCGACGTAAATTGAACAAATGTGATAGAATTTCGCTCAATTCTTAAATTAACCAAAATATAAAATGATCTAATCGGGTCTCTGTTTGCCCTACCCTAGAACTTTAATAGTGCATTTTACTCGCCATTTCATGCGCTTTGAGATGCCGCTTAGCCTAATACGCTATGTGAAATAGAAGCGATATAAGTTGAACAAATGTGATAGAATTTCGCTGAATTCTTTTATTAAACATAATGTAAAATGATCTAATCGTATCTCTGTTCGCCCTAGCCTAGAACTTTAATAGTGCATTTTATTCGCCATTTCATACGCTTTAAGATGCCGCTTTGCCCAATACGCTATCTGAAATAGGAGCGACGTAAATTGAACAAATGTGATAGAATTTCGCTGAATTCTTAAATTAACCATAATATAAAATGATCTAATCGGGTCTCTGTTCGCCCTACCATAGAAGTCTAATAGTGCATTTCACTCCCCATTCCACGCGCTTTAAGATGCCGCCGAGCCCAGTACGGTATCTGAAATAGGAGCGACGTAAATGGAACAAATGTGATAGAATTTTGCTGAATTCTTAAATTAACCATAATATAAAATGATCTAATCGGGTCTCTGTACGCCCTACCATAGAAATCTAATAGTGCATTTTACTCGCCATTTCATGCGCTTTGAGATGCCGCTTAGCCCAATACGCTATCTGAAATAGGAGCGACGTAAGTTGAACAAATGTGATAGAATTTCGCTGGATTCTTTTATTAACCATAATGTAAAATGATCTGATCGCGTCTCTGTTCGCCCTAGCCTAGAAGTTTAAGAGTGCATTTTATTCGCCATTTCATGCGCTTTGAGATGCCGCTTAGCCGAATACGCTATCTGAAATAGGAGCAACGTAAATTGAACAAATGCGATAGAATTTCCCTGAAATCTTATATTAAACAAAATATAAAATGATCTAATCGGGTCTCTGATTGCCCTATCATAGAAGTTTAGTAGTGCATTTTACTCGCCATTCCACGCGCGTTAAGGTGCCGCCTAGCCCAGTACGCTATCGGAAATAGGAGCGACGTAAATTGAACAAATGTGATAGAATTTCCCTGAATTCTTATATTAACATTAATGTAAAATGATCTAATCGGTTCCCCGTTCGCCCTATCCTAGAAGTTTAATAGTGCATTTCACTCGTCATTTCATGCGCTTTGAGATGCCGCTTAGTCCAATAAGCTATCTGAAATAGGAGCGACGTAAATTGAACAAATGTGATAGAATTTCGATGAATTCTTACATTAACCAAAATATAAAATGATCTAATCGGGTCTCTGATTGCCCTATCATAGAAGTTTAGCAGTGCATTTTACTCGCCATTCCACGCGCTTTAAGATGCCGCCTAGTCCAGTACGCTATCTAAATTAGGAGCGACGTAAGTTGAACAAATGTGGTAGAATTTCGCTCAATTCTTAAATTAACCATAATATAAAATGATCTAATCGGGTCTCTGTTTGCCCTACCCTAGAACTTTAATAGTGCATTTTATTCGCCATTTCATACGCTTTGAGATGCCGCTTTGCCCAATACGCTATCTGAAATAGGAGCGACGTAAATTGAACAAATGTGATAGAATTCCACTGAATTCTTATATTAACCAAAATATGAAATGATCTAATCGGGTCTCTGATTGCCCTAGCATAGAAGTTTAATAGTGCATTTTACTCGCCATTCCGCGCGCTTTAAGATGCCGCATAGCCCAGTTCGCTATCTGAAATATGAGCGACGTAAATTGAACAAATGTGATAGAATTTGGCTGAATTCTTATATTAACCAAAATATAAAATGATCTAATCGGGTCTCTGTTTGCCTTATCCTAGAAGTTTAATAGTGCATTTCACTCGTCATTTCATGCGCTTTGAGATGCCGCTAAGCACAATAAGCTATCTGGAATAGCAGCGACGTAAATTGAACAAATGTGATAGAATTACGCCGAATTCTTATATTAACCGTAATATAAAATGATCTAATCAGGTCTCTGTTTGCCTTATCCTAGAAGTTTAATAGTGCATTTTACTCGCCATTCCACGCGCTTTAAGATGCCGCCTAGCCCAGTACGCTACCTGAAATAGGAGCGACGTAAGTTAAACAAATGTGATAGAATTACGCTGAATTCTTATATTAACCGTAATATAAAATGATCTAATCCGGTCTCTGTTTGCCTTATCCTAGAAGTTTGATAGTGCATTTTACTCGCCATTTCATGCGCTTTGAGATGCCGCTTAGCCCAATACGCTATCTGAAATAGGAGCTACGTAAATTGAACAAATGTAATAGAATTTCGCTGAACTCTTATATTAACCAAAGTATAAAATGATCTAATCTGGTCTCTGATTGCCCTATCATAGAAGTTTAATCGTGCATTTTACACGCCATTTCATGCGCTTTGAGATGCCGCTTAGCCCAATAGGCTATCTGAAATAGGAGCGACGTAAATTTAACAAATGTGATAGAATTTCGCTGAATTCATATATTAACCAAGGTATAAAATGATCTAGTCTGGTCTCTGATTGCCCTATCATAGAAGGTTAATAGTGCATTTTACTCGCCATTCCACACGCTTTAAGATGCCGCCTAGCCCAGTACGCCGTCTGAAATAGGAGCGACGGAAATTGAACAAATGTGATAGAATCTCGCTGAATACTTATATTAACCTTAATGTAAAATGATCTAATCGGGTCTCTGTTCGCCCTACCGTAGAAGTTTAATAGTGCATTTTACTCGCCATTTCATGCGCTTTGAGATAACGCTTAACCCAATACGCTATCTGAAATAGGAGCGACGTAAGTTGAACAAATGTGACAGAATTACGCTGCATTCTTATATTCACCTTAATGTAAAATGATCTCTTCGGGTCTCTGTTCGCCCTACCCTAGAAGTATAATATTGCATTTCACTCGTCATTTCATGCGCTTTGAGATGCCGCGTAGCCCAATACGCTATCTGAAATAGGAGCGACGGAAATTGAACAAATGTGATAGAATTTCGCTGAATTCTTAAAGTAACCTTAATATAAAATGATCTAATCGGGTCTCTGTTTGCCCTACCCTAGAAGTTTAATAGTGCATTTCACTCGTCATTTCATGCGCTTTGAGACGCCGCTAAGCACAATAAGCTATCTGGAATAGCAGCGACGTAAATTGAACAAATGTGATAGAATTTCGCTGAATTCTTAAAGTAACCTTAATATAAAATGATCTAATCGGGTCTCTGTTTGCCCTACCCTAGAAGTTTAATAGTGCATTTCACTCGACATTTCATGCACTTTGAGATGCCGCTAAGCACAATAAGCTATCTGGAATAGCAGCGACGTAAATTGAACAAATGTGAAAGAACTACGCCGAATTCTTATATTAACCGTAATATAAAATGATCTAATCGGGTCTCTGTTTGCCTTATCCTAGAAGTTTAATAGTGAATTTTACTCGCCATTCCACGCGCTTTAAGATGCCGCCTAGCCCAGTGCGCTACCTGAAACAGGAGCGACGTAAGTTGAACAAATGTGATAGAATTACGCTGAATTCTTATATTAACCGTAATATAAAATGATCTAATCGGGTCTCTGTTTGCCTTATCCTAGAAGTTTGATAGTGCATTTTACTGGCCATTTCATGCGCTTTGAGATGCCGCTTAGCACAATACGCTATCTGAAATAGGAGCGACGTAAGTTGAACAAATGTGATAGAATTTCGCTGGATTCTTTTATTAACCATAATGTAAAATGATCTGATCGCGTCTCTGTTCGCCCTAGCCTAGAAGTTTAAGAGTGCATTTTATTCGCCATTTCATGCGCTTTGAGATGCCGCTTAGCCGAATACGCTATCTGAAATAGGAGCAACGTAAATTGAACAAATGCGATAGAATTTCCCTGAAATCTTATATTAAACAAAATATAAAATGATCTAATCGGGTCTCTGATTGCCCTATCATAGAAGTTTAGTAGTGCATTTTACTCGCCATTCCACGCGCGTTAAGGTGCCGCCTAGCCCAGTACGCTATCGGAAATAGGAGCGACGTAAATTGAACAAATGTGATAGAATTTCCCTGAATTCTTATATTAACATTAATGTAAAATGATCTAATCGGTTCCCCGTTCGCCCTATCCTAGAAGTTTAATAGTGCATTTCACTCGTCATTTCATGCGCTTTGAGATGCCGCTTAGTCCAATAAGCTATCTGAAATAGGAGCGACGTAAATTGAACAAATGTGATAGAATTTCGATGAATTCTTACATTAACCAAAATATAAAATGATCTAATCGGGTCTCTGATTGCCCTATCATAGAAGTTTAGCAGTGCATTTTACTCGCCATTCCACGCGCTTTAAGATGCCGCCTAGCCCAGTACGCTATCTAAATTAGGAGCGACGTAAGTTGAACAAATGTGGTAGAATTTCGCTCAATTCTTAAATTAACCATAATATAAAATGATCTAATCGGGTCTCTGTTTGCCCTACCCTAGAACTTTAATAGTGCATTTTATTCGCCATTTCATACGCTTTGAGATGCCGCTTTGCCCAATACGCTATCTGAAATAGGAGCGACGTAAATTGAACAAATGTGATAGAATTCCGCTGAATTCTTATATTAACCAAAATATGAAATGATCTAATCGGGTCTCTGATTGCCCTAGCATAGAAGTTTAATAGTGCATTTTACTCGCCATTCCGCGCGCTTTAAGATGCCGCATAGCCCAGTTCGCTATCTGAAATATGAGCGACGTAAATTGAACAAATGTGATAGAATTTGGCTGAATTCTTATATTAACCAAAATATAAAATGATCTAATCGGGTCTCTGTTTGCCTTATCCTAGAAGTTTAATAGTGCATTTCACTCGTCATTTCATGCGCTTTGAGATGCCGCTAAGCACAATAAGCTATCTGGAATAGCAGCGACGTAAATTGAACAAATGTGATAGAATTACGCCGAATTCTTATATTAACCGTAATATAAAATGATCTAATCAGGTCTCTGTTTGCCTTATCCTAGAAGTTTAATAGTGCATTTTACTCGCCATTCCACGCGCTTTAAGATGCCGCCTAGCCCAGTACGCTACCTGAAATAGGAGCGACGTAAGTTAAACAAATGTGATAGAATTACGCTGAATTCTTATATTAACCGTAATATAAAATGATCTAATCCGGTCTCTGTTTGCCTTATCCTAGAAGTTTGATAGTGCATTTTACTCCCCATTTCATGCGCTTTGAGATGCCGCTTAGCCCAATACGCTATCTGAAATAGGAGCGACGTAAATTGAACAAATGTGATAGAATTTTGCTGAATGCTTAAATTAACCACAATATAAAATGATCTAATCGGGTCTCTGCTTGCCCTACCCTAGAAGTTTAATAGTGCATTTTAGTCGCCATTTCATGCGCTTTGAGATGCCGCTTCGCCCAATACGCTATCTGAAATAGGAGCGACGTAAATTAAACAAATGTGATAGAATTTCCCTGAAATCTTATATTAAACAAAATATAAAATGATCTAATCGGGTCTCTGATTGCCCTATCATAGAAGTTTAGCAGTGCATTTTACTCGCCATTCCACGCGCTTTAAGATGCCGCCTAGCCCAGTACGCTATCTAAATTAGGAGCGACGTAAGTTGAACAAATGTGATAGAATTTCGCTCAATTCTTAAATTAACCATAATATAAAATGATCTAATCGGGTCTCTGTTTGCCCTACCCTAGAACTTTAATAGTGCATTTTATTCGCCATTTCATACGCTTTGAGATGCCGCTTTGCCCAATACGCTATCTGAAATAGGAGCGACGTAAATTGAACAAATGTGATAGAATTCCACTGAATTCTTATATTAACCAAAATATGAAATGATCTAATCGGGTCTCTGATTGCCCTATCATAGAAGATTAGTAGTGCATTTTACTCGCCATTCCACGCGCTTTAAGATGCCGCCTAGCCCAGTACGCTATCTGAAATAGGAGCGACGTAACTTGAACAAATGTGATAGAATTACGCTGAATTCGTATATTAACCGTAATATAAAATGATCTAATCGGGTCTCTGTTTGCCTTATCCTAGAAGTTTAATGGCGCATTTTATTCGCCATTTCATGCGCTTTGAGATGCCGCTTAGCCCAATACGCTATCTGGAATAGGAGCGACGTAAATTGAACAAATGTGATAGAATTTCCGTGAATTCTTATATTAACCTTAATGTAAAATGATCCAACCGGGTCTCTGTTCGCCCTACCATAGAAGTCTAATAGTGCATTTCACTCGCCATTTCATGCGCTTTGAGATGCCGCTTAGCCCAATACGCTATCTGAAATAGGAGCGACGTAAATTGAACAAATGTGATAGAATTTCCCTGAAACCTTATATTAAACAAAATATAAAATGATCTAATCGGGTCTCTGATTGCTCTATCATAGAAGTTTAGTAGTGCATTTTACTCGCCCTTCCACGCGCTTTAAGATGCCGCCTAGGTCAGTAGGCTATCTGAAATAGGAGCGACGTAAGATGAACAAATGTGATAGAATTTCGCTGAATTCTTAAATTAACGATAATATAAAATGATCTAATCGGGTCTCTGCTTGCCCTACCCTAGAAGTTTAATAGTGCATTTCGCTCGTCACATCATGCGCTTTGAGATGCCGCTTAGCCCAATACGCTATCTGAAATATCAGCGACGTAAATTGAACAAATGTGATAGAATTTCCCTGAAATCTTATATTAATCAAAATATAAAATGATCTAATCGGGTCTCTGATTGCCCTATCATAGAAGTTTAATAGTGCATTTTACTCGCCAATCCACGCGCTTTAAGATTCCGCCTAGCCCAGTACGCTATCTGAAATAGGAGCGACGTAAATTGAACAAATGTGATAGAATTTGGCTGAATTCTTAAATTAACCATAATATAAAATGATCTAATCGGGTCTCTGTTTGCCCTACCCTAGAAGTTTAATAGTGCATTTTACTCGCCATTTCATGCGCTTTGAGATGGCGCTTAGCCCAATACGCTATCTGAAGTAGGAGCGACGTAAATTGAACGAATGTGATAGAATTTCGCTGGATTCTTATATTAACCAAAATATAAAATGATCTAATCGGGTCTCTGACAGCCCTATCATAGAAGTTTAATAGGGCATTTTACTCGCCATTTCGTGCGCTTTAAGATGCCGCCTAGCCCACTACGCTATCTGAAATAGGAGCGACGTACGTTGAACAAATGTGATAGAATTACGCTGAATTCTTATATTAACCGTAATATAAAATGATCTAATCGGGTCTCTGCTAGCCCTATCATAGAAGTTTAATAGTGCATTTTACCCGCCATTCCACGCGCTTTAAGATGCCGCCTAGCCTAGTACGCTATCTGAAATAGGAGCGACGTACGTTGAACAAATGTGATAGAATTACGCTGAATTCTTATATTAACCGTAATATAAAATGATCCAATCGGGTCTCTGTTTGCCTTATCCCAGAAGTTTAATAGTGCATTTTACTCGCCATTTCATGCGCATTGAGATGCCGCTTAGCCCAATACGCTATCTGAAATATCAGCGACGTAAATTGAACAAATGTGAGAGACTTTCGCTGAATTCTTATATTAACCTTAATGTAAAGTGTTCTATTCGGGTCTCTGTTCGCCCTACCCTAGAAGATTAATAGTGCATTTTACTCGCCAATCCACGCGCTTTGAGATTCCGCCTAGCCCAGTACGCTATCTGAAATAGGAGCGACGTAAATTGAACAAATGTGGTAGAATTTGGCTGAATTCTTAAATTAACCATAATATAAAATGATCTAATCGGGTCTCTGTTTGCCCTACCCTAGAAGTTTAATAGTGCATTTTACTCGCCATTTCATGCGCTTTGAGATGCCGCTTAGCCCAAAACGATATCTGGAATAGGAGCGACGTAAATTGAACAAATGTGATAGAATTTCCGTGAATTCTTATATTAACCTTAATGTAAAATGATCCAATCGGGTCTCTGTTCGCCCTACCATAGAAGTCTAATAGTGCATTTCACTCGCCATTTCATGCGCTTTGAGATGCCGCTTAGCCCAATACGCTATCTGAAATAGGAGCGACGTACGTTGAACAAATGTGATAGAATTACGCTGCATTCTTATATTAACCGTAATATAAAATGATCGAATCGGGACTCTGTTTGCCTTATCCTAGAAGTTTAATAGTGCATTTTACTCGCCATTTCATGCGCATCGAGATGCCGCTTAGACCAATACGCTATCTGAAATATCAGCGACGTAAATTGAACAAATGTGAGAGACTTTCGCTGAATTCTTATATTAACCTTAATGTAAAGTGTTCTAATCGGGTCTCTGTTCGCCCTACCCTAGAAGATTAATAGTGCATTTTACTCGCCAATCCACGCGCTTTGAGATTCCGCCTAGCCCAGTACGCTATCTGAAATAGGAGCGACGTAAATTGAACAAATGTGATAGAATTTGGCTGAATTCTTAAATTAAACATAATATAAAATGATCTAATCGGGTCTCTGTTTGCCCTACCCTAGAAGTTTAATAGTGCATTTTACTCGCCATTTCATGCGCTTTGAGATGCCGCATAGCCCAATACGCTATCTGAAATAGGAGCGACGTAAATTGAACAAATGTGATAGAATTTCCGTGAATCCTTATATTAACCTTAATGTAAAATGATCTAATCGGGTCTCTGTTCGCCCTACCATAGAAGTCTAATGGTGCATTTCACTCGCCATTTCATGCGCTTTGAGATGCCGCTTAGCCGAATACGCTATCTGATATAGGAGCGACGTAAATTGAACAAATGTGATACTATTTCCCTGAAATCTTATATTAAACAAAATATAAAATGATATAATCGGGTCTCTGATTGCCCTACCATAGAAGTTTAGTAGTGAATTTTACTCGCCATTCCACGCGCTTTAAGATGCCGTCTAGCCCAGTACGCTGTCTGAAATAGAAGCGACGTAAATTGAACAAGTGTGATAGAATCTCGCTGAATACTTATATTAACCTTAATGTAAAGTGATCTAATCGGGTCTCTGTTCGCCCTACCCTAGAAGTTTAATAGTGCATTTCACTCGCCATTTCATGCGCTTTGAGATGCCGCTTAGCCCAATACGCTATCTGAAATAGGAGCGACGTACGTTGAACAAATGTGATAGAATTACGCTGCATTCTTATATTAACCGTAATATAAAATGATCGAATCGGGACTCTGTTTGCCTTATCCTAGAAGTTTAATAGTGCATTTTACTCGCCATTTCATGCGCATCGAGATGCCGCTTAGACCAATACGCTATCTGAAATATCAGCGACGTAAATTGAACAAATGTGAGAGACTTTCGCTGAATTCTTATATTAACCTTAATGTAAAGTGTTCTAATCGGGTCTCTGTTCGCCCTACCCTAGAAGATTAATAGTGCATTTTACTCGCCAATCCACGCGCTTTGAGATTCCGCCTAGCCCAGTACGCTATCTGAAATAGGAGCGACGTAAATTGAACAAATGTGATAGAATTTGGCTGAATTCTTAAATTAAACATAATATAAAATGATCTAATCGGGTCTCTGTTTGCCCTACCCTAGAAGTTTAATAGTGCATTTTACTCGCCATTTCATGCGCTTTGAGATGCCGCATAGCCCAATACGCTATCTGAAATAGGAGCGACGTAAATTGAACAAATGTGATAGAATTTCCGTGAATCCTTATATTAACCTTAATGTAAAATGATCTAATCGGGTCTCTGTTCGCCCTACCATAGAAGTCTAATGGTGCATTTCACTCGCCATTTCATGCGCTTTGAGATGCCGCTTAGCCGAATACGCTATCTGATATAGGAGCGACGTAAATTGAACAAATGTGATACTATTTCCCTGAAATCTTATATTAAACAAAATATAAAATGATATAATCGGGTCTCTGATTGCCCTACCATAGAAGTTTAGTAGTGAATTTTACTCGCCATTCCACGCGCTTTAAGATGCCGTCTAGCCCAGTACGCTGTCTGAAATAGAAGCGACGTAAATTGAACAAGTGTGATAGAATCTCGCTGAATACTTATATTAACCTTAATGTAAAGTGATCTAATCGGGTCTCTGTTCGCCCTACCCTAGAAGTTTAATAGTGCATTTCACTCGTCATTTCATGCGCTCTGAGATGACGCTTAACCCAATACGCTATCTGAAATAGGAGCGACGTAACTTGAACAAATGTGACAGAATTACGCTGCATTCTTCTATTCACCTTAATGTAAAATGATCTCTTCGGGTCTCTGTTCACCCTACCCTAGATGTATAATAGTGCATTTCACTCGTCATTTCATGCGCTTTGAGATGCCGCGTAGCCCAATGCGCTATCTGAAATAGGAGCGACGTAAATTGAACAAATGTGATAGAATTTCGCTGAATTCTTATATTAACCAAAGTATAAAATGATCTAGCCTGGTCTTTGATTGCCCAATCATAGAAGGTTGATAGTGCATTTTACTCGCCATTCCACACGCTTTAAGATGCCGCCTAGCCCAGTACGCTGTCTGAAATAGGAGCGACGTAAATTGAACAAATGTGATAGAATCTCCCTGAATACTTATATTAACCTTAATGTAAAATGATCTAATCGGGACTCTGTTCGCCCTACCCTAGAAGTTTAACAGTGCATTTTAGTCGCCATTTCATGCGCTTTGAGATGCCGCTTCGCCCAATACGCTATCTGAAATAGGAGCGACGTAAATTAAACAAATGTGATAGAATTTCTCTGAATTGTTATATTAACCAAAATATGAAATGATCTAGTCGGGTCTCTGATTGCCCTAGCATAGAAGTTTAATAGTGCATTTTACTCGCCATTCCGCGCGCTTTAAGATGCCGCATAGCCCAGTTCGCTATCTGAAATATGAGCGACGTAAATTGAACAAATGTGATAGAATTTCGCTGAATTCTTATATTAACCAAAATATAAAATGATCTAATCGGGTCTCTGTTTGCCTTATCCTAGAAGTTTAATAGTGCATTTCACTCGTCATTTCATGCGCTTTGTGATGCCGCTAAGCACAATAAGCTATCTGGAATGGCAGCGACGTAAATTGAACAAATGTGATAGAATTACGCCGAATTCTTATATTAACCGTAATATAAAATGATCTAATCGGGTCTCTGTTTGCCTTATCCTAGAAGTTAGATAGTGCATTTTACTCGCCATTTCATGCGCTTTGAGATGCCGCTTAGCCCAATACGCTATCTGAAATAGGAGCGACGTAAATTGAACAAATGTGATAGAATTTTGCTGAATGCTTAAATTAACCACAATATAAAATGATCTAATCGGGTCTCTGTTTGCCCTACCCTATTAGTTTAATTGTGCATTTTACTCGCAATTTCATGCGCTTTGAGATGCCGCTTATCCCAATGCGCTATCTGAAATAGGAGCGACGTAAATTGAACAAATGTGATAGAATTTTGCTGAATTCTTAAATTAACCATAATATAAAATGATCTAATCGGGTCTCTGTACGCCCTACCATAGAAATCTAATAGTGCATTTTACTCGCCATTTCATGCGCTTTGAGATGCCGCTTAGCCCAATACGCTATCTGAAATAGGAGCTACGTAAATTGAACAAATGTGATAGAATTTTGCTGAATTCTTAAATTAACCATAATATAAAATGATCTAATCGGGTCTCTGTACGCCCTACCATGGAAATCTAATAGTGCATTTTACTCGCCATTTCATGCGCTTTGAGATGCCGCTTAGCCCAATACGCTATCTGAAATAGGAGCTACGTAAATTGAACAAATGTGATAGAATTTCCCTGAAATCTTATATTAAACAAAATATAAAATGATCACATCGGGTCTCTGGTTTCCCTACCATAGAAGTTTAATAGTGCATTTTACTCGCCATTCCACGCGCCTTAAGATGCCGCCTAGCCCAGTACGCTGTCTGAAATAGGAGCGACGCAAATTGAACAAATGTGATAGAATCTCGCTGAATACTTATATTAACCTTAATGTAAAATGATCTAATCGGGTCTCTGTTCGCCCTACCCTAGAAGTTTAATAGTGCATTTCACTCGTCATTTCATGCGCTTTGAGATGCCGCCTAGCCCAATACGCTATCTGAAATAGGAGCGACGTAAATTGAACAAATGTGATAGAATTTCGCTGAACTCTTATATTAACCAAAGTATAAAATGATCTAATCTGGTCTCTGATTGCCCTATCATAGAAGTTTAATCGTGCATTTTACACGCCATTTCATGCGCTTTGAGATGCCGCTTAGCCCAATAGGCTATCTGAAATAGGAGCGACGTAAATTTAACAAATGTGATAGAATTTCGCTGAATTCTTATATTAACCAAGGTATAAAATGATCTAGTCTGGTCTCTGATTGCCCTATCATAGAAGGTTAATAGTGCATTTTACTCGCCATTCCACACGCTTTAAGATGCCGCCTAGCCCAGTACGCCGTCTGAAATAGGAGCGACGTAAATTGAACAAATGTGACAGAATTACGCTGCATTCTTATATTCACCTTAATGTAAAATGATCTCTTCGGGTCTCTGTTCGCCCTACCCTAGAAGTATAATATTGCATTTCACTCGTCATTTCATGCGCTTTGAGATGCCGCGTAGCCCAATACGCTATCTGAAATAGGAGCGACGTAAATTGAACAAATGTGATAGAATTTCGCTGAATTCTTATATTAACCAAAGTATAAAATGATCTAGACTGGTCTCTGATTGCCCTATCATAGAAGGTTAATAGTGCATTTTACTCGCCATTCCACACGCTTTAAGATGCCGCCTAGCCCAGTACGCTGTCTGAAATAGGAGCGACGTAAATTGAACAAATGTGATAGAATCTCGCTGAAGACTTATATTAACATTAATGTAAAATGATCTAATCGGGTCTCTGTTCGCCCTACCCTAGAAGTTTAATAGTGCATTTTACTCGCCATTTCATGCGCTTTGAGATGCCGCTTATCCCAATACGCTATCTGAAATAGGAGCGACGGAAATTGAACAAATGTGATAGAATTTCGCTGAATTCTTAAAGTAACCTTAATATAAAATGATCTAATCGGGTCTCTGTTTGCCCTACCCTAGAAGTTTAATAGTGCATTTCACTCGTCATTTCATGCGCTTTGAGACGCCGCTAAGCACAATAAGCTATCTGGAATAGCAGCGACGTAAATTGAACAAATGTGATAGAATTTCGCTGAATTCTTAAAGTAACCGTAATATAAAATGATCTAATCGGGTCTCTGTTTGCCTTATCCTAGAAGTTTAATAGTGCATTTTACTCGCCATTCCACGCGCTTTAAGATTCCGCCTAGCCCAGTGCGCTACCTGAAATAGGAGAGACGTAAATTGAACAAATGTGAAAGAACTACGCCGAATTCTTATATTAACCGTAATATAAAATGATCTAATCGGGTCTCTGTTTGCCTTATCCTAGAAGTTTAATAGTGCATTTTACTCGCGATTTCATGCGCTTTGAGATGCCGCTTAGCCCAATACGCTATCTGAAATAGGAGCGACGTAAATTGAACAAATGTGATAGAATTTCGCTCAATTCTTAAATTAACCAAAATATAAAATGATCTAATCGGGTCTCTGTTTGCCCTACCCTAGAACTTTAATAGTGCATTTTACTCGCCATTTCATGCGCTTTGAGATGCCGCTTAGCCTAATACGCTATCTGAAATAGAAGCGATATAAGTTGAACAAATGTGATAGAATTTCGCTGAATTCTTTTATTAAACATAATGTAAAATGATCTAATCGGATCTCTGTTCGCCCTAGCCTAGAACTTTAATAGTGCATTTTATTCGCCATTTCATACGCTTTGAGATGCCGCTTTGCCCAATACGCTATCTGAAATAGGAGCGACGTAAATTAAACAAATGTGATAGAATTTCACTGAATTCTTATATTAACCTTAATGTAAAATGATCTAATCGGGTCTCTGTTCGCCCTACCATAGAATTCTAATAGTGCATTTCACTCGCCATTTCATGCGCTTTGAGATGCCGCTTAGCACAATACGCTATCTGAAATAGGAGTGACGTAAATTGAACAAATCTGATAGAATTACGCTGAATTCTTATATTAACCGTAATATAAAATGATCTAATCGGGTCTCTGTTTGCCTTATCCTAGAAGTTTAATAGTGCATTTTACTCGCCATTTCATGCGCTTTGAGATGCCGCTTAGCCCAATACGCTATCTGAAATAGGAGCGACGTAAATTGAACAAATGTGATAGAATTTCGCTGAATTCTTAAATTAACCATAATATAAAATGATCTAATCGGGTCTCTGTTCGCCCTACCATAGAAGTCTAATAGTGCATTTCACTCCCCATTCCACGCGCTTTAAGATGCCGCCGAGCCCAGTACGGTATCTGAAATAGGAGCGACGTAAATGGAACAAATGTGATAGAATTTTGCTGAATTCTTAAATTAACCATAATATAAAATGATCTAATCGGGTCTCTGTACGCCCTACCATAGAAATCTAATAGTGCATTTTACTCGCCATTTCATGCGCTTTGAGATGCCGCTTAGCCCAATACGCTATCTGAAATAGGAGCGACGTAAGTTGAACAAATGTGATAGAATTTCGCTGGATTCTTTTATTAACCATAATGTAAAATGATCTGATCGCGTCTCTGTTCGCCCTAGCCTAGAAGTTTAAGAGTGCATTTTATTCGCCATTTCATGCGCTTTGAGATGCCGCTTAGCCGAATACGCTATCTGAATTAGGAGCAACGTAAATTGAACAAATGCGATAGAATTTCCCTGAAATCTTATATTAAACAAAATATAAAATGATCTAATCGGGTCTCTGATTGCCCTATCATAGAAGTTTAGTAGTGCATTTTACTCGCCATTCCACGCGCGTTAAGGTGCCGCCTAGCCCAGTACGCTATCGGAAATAGGAGCGACGTAAATTGAACAAATGTGATAGAATTTCCCTGAATTCTTATATTAACATTAATGTAAAATGATCTAATCGGTTCCCCGTTCGCCCTATCCCAGAAGTTTAATAGTGCATTTCACTCGTCATTTCATGCGCTTTGAGATGCCGCTTAGTCCAATAAGCTATCTGAAATAGGAGCGACGTAAATTGAACAAATGTGATAGAATTTCGATGAATTCTTACATTAACCAAAATATAAAATGATCTAATCGGGTCTCTGATTGCCCTATCATAGAAGTTTAATAGTGCATTTTACTCGCCATTCCATGCGCTTTAAGCTGCCGCCTAGCCCAGTACGCTATCTGAAATACGAGCGACGTAAATTGAACAAATGTGATAGAATTTTGCTGAATTCTTAAATTAACCACAATATAAAATGATCTAATCGGGTCTCTGTTTGCCCTACCCTAGTAGTTTAATTGTGCATTTTACTCGCCATTTCATGCGCTTTTCGATGCCGCTTATCCCAATACGCTATCTGAAATAGGAGCGACGTACGTTGAACAAATGTGATAGAATTTCGCTGAATTCTTTTAAGAACCATAATGTGAAATGATCTAATTGGGTCTCTGTTCGCCCTAGCCTAGAAGTTTAATAGCGCATTTTATTCGCCATTTCATGCGCCTTGAGATGCCGCTTAGCCCAATACGCTATCTGAAATAGGAGCGACGTAAATTGAACAAATGTGATAGAATTTCCCTGAAATCTTATATTAAACAAAATATAAAATGATCTAATCGGGTCTCTGATTGCCCTATCATAGAAGTTTAGCAGTGCATTTTACTCGCCATTCCACGCGCTTTAAGATGCCGCCTAGCCCAGTACGCTATCTAAATTAGGAGCGACGTAAGTTGAACAAATGTGATAGAATTACGCTGAATTCTTATATTAACCGTAATATAAAATGATCTAATCGGGTCTCTGTTTGCCTTATCCTAGAAGTTTAATACTGCATTTTACTCGCCATTTCATGCGCTTTGAGATACCGCTTAGCCCAATACGATATCTGAAATAGGAGCGACGTAAATTGAACAAATGTGATAGAATATCGCTGAATTCTTAAATTAACTATAATATAAAATGATCTAATCGGGTCACTGATTGCCCTACCCTAGAAGTTTAATAGTGCATTTTGCTCGCCATTTCATGCGCTTCGAGATGCCGCTTAGCCCAATACGCTATCTGAAATATGAGCGACGTAAATTGAACAAATGTGATAGAATTTCGCTGAATTCTTATATTAACCAAAATATAAAATGATCTAATCGGGTCTCTGTTTGCCGTATCCTAGAAGTTTAGTATTGCACTTTACTCGCCATTTCATGCGCTTTGAGATGCCGCTTAGCCCAATACGCTATCTGAAATAGGAGCGACGTAAATTGAACAAATGTGTTAGAATTTTGCTGAATTCTTAAATTAACCATAATATAAAATGATCTAATCGGGTCTCTGTTTGCCCTACCCTAGAAGTTTAATAGTGCATTTTACTCGCCATTTCATGCGCTTTGAGACGCCGCTAAGCACAATAAGCTATCTGGAATAGCAGCGACGTAAATTGAACAAATGTGATAGAATTTCGCTGAATTCTTAAAGTAACCGTAATATAAAATGATCTAATCGGGTCTCTGTTTGCCTTATCCTAGAAGTTTAATAGTGCATTTTACTCGCCATTCCACGCGCTTTAAGATTCCGCCTAGCCCAGTGCGCTACCTGAAATAGGAGCGACGTAAATTGAACAAATGTGAAAGAACTACGCCGAATTCTTATATTAACCGTAATATAAAATGATCTAATCGGGTCTCTGTTTGCCTTATCCTAGAAGTTTAATAGTGCATTTTACTCGCCATTTCATGCGCTTTGAGATTCCGCTTAGCCCAATACGCTATCTGAAATAGGAGCGACGTAAATTGAACAAATGTGATAGAATTTCGCTCAATTCTTAAATTAACCAAAATATAAAATGATCTAATCGGGTCTCTGTTTGCCCTACCCTAGAACTTTAATAGTGCATTTTACTCGCCATTTCATGCGCTTTGAGATGCCGCTTAGCCTAATACGCTATGTGAAATAGAAGCGATATAAGTTGAACAAATGTGATAGAATTTCGCTGAATTCTTTTATTAAACATAATGTAAAATGATCTAATCGGATCTCTGTTCGCCCTAGCCTAGAACTTTAATAGTGCATTTTATTCGCCATTTCATACGCTTTGAGATGCCGCTTTGCCCAATACGCTATCTGAAATAGGAGCGACGTAAATTAAACAAATGTGATAGAATTTCACTGAATTCTTATATTAACCTTAATGTAAAATGATCTAATCGGGTCTCTGTTCGCCCTCCCATAGAATTCTAATAGTGCATTTCACTCGCCATTTCATGCGCTTTGAGATGCCGCTTAGCACAATACGCTATCTGAAATAGGAGTGACGTAAATTGAACAAATCTGATAGAATTACGCTGAATTCTTATATTAACCGTAATATAAAATGATCTAATCGGGTCTCTGTTTGCCTTATCCTAGAAGTTTAATAGTGCATTTTACTCGCCATTTCATGCGCTTTGAGATGCCGCTTAGCCCAATACGCTATCTGAAATAGGAGCGACGTAAATTGAACAAATGTGATAGAATTTCGCTGAATTCTTAAATTAACCATAATATAAAATGATCTAATCGGGTCTCTGTTCGCCCTACCATAGAAGTCTAATAGTGCATTTCACTCCCCATTCCACGCGCTTTAAGATGCCGCCGAGCCCAGTACGGTATCTGAAATAGGAGCGACGTAAATGGAACAAATGTGATAGAATTTTGCTGAATTCTTAAATTAACCATAATATAAAATGATCTAATCGGGTCTCTGTACGCCCTACCATAGAAATCTAATAGTGCATTTTACTCGCCATTTCATGCGCTTTGAGATGCCGCTTAGCCCAATACGCTATCTGAAATAGGAGCGACGTAAGTTGAACAAATGTGATAGAATTTCGCTGGATTCTTTTATTAACCATAATGTAAAATGATCTGATCGCGTCTCTGTTCGCCCTAGCCTAGAAGTTTAAGAGTGCATTTTATTCGCCATTTCATGCGCTTTGAGATGCCGCTTAGCCGAATACGCTATCTGAATTAGGAGCAACGTAAATTGAACAAATGCGATAGAATTTCCCTGAAATCTTATATTAAACAAAATATAAAATGATCTAATCGGGTCTCTGATTGCCCTATCATAGAAGTTTAGTAGTGCATTTTACTCGCCATTCCACGCGCGTTAAGGTGCCGCCTAGCCCAGTACGCTATCGGAAATAGGAGCGACGTAAATTGAACAAATGTGATAGAATTTCCCTGAATTCTTATATTAACATTAATGTAAAATGATCTAATCGGTTCCCCGTTCGCCCTATCCCAGAAGTTTAATAGTGCATTTCACTCGTCATTTCATGCGCTTTGAGATGCCGCTTAGTCCAATAAGCTATCTGAAATAGGAGCGACGTAAATTGAACAAATGTGATAGAATTTCGATGAATTCTTACATTAACCAAAATATAAAATGATCTAATCGGGTCTCTGATTGCCCTATCATAGAAGTTTAATAGTGCATTTTACTCGCCATTCCATGCGCTTTAAGCTGTCGCCTAGCCCAGTACGCTATCTGAAATACGAGCGACGTAAATTGAACAAATGTGATAGAATTTTGCTGAATTCTTAAATTAACCACAATATAAAATGATCTAATCGGGTCTCTGTTTGCCCTACCCTAGTAGTTTAATTGTGCATTTTACTCGCCATTTCATGCGCTTTTCGATGCCGCTTATCCCAATACGCTATCTGAAATAGGAGCGACGTACGTTGAACAAATGTGATAGAATTTCGCTGAATTCTTTTAAGAACCATAATGTGAAATGATCTAATTGGGTCTCTGTTCGCCCTAGCCTAGAAGTTTAATAGCGCATTTTATTCGCCATTTCATGCGCCTTGAGATGCCGCTTAGCCCAATACGCTATCTGAAATAGGAGCGACGTAAATTGAACAAATGTGATAGAATTTCCCTGAAATCTTATATTAAACAAAATATAAAATGATCTAATCGGGTCTCTGATTGCCCTATCATAGAAGTTTAGCAGTGCATTTTACTCGCCATTCCACGCGCTTTAAGATGCCGCCTAGCCCAGTACGCTATCTAAATTAGGAGCGACGTAAGTTGAACAAATGTGATAGAATTACGCTGAATTCTTATATTAACCGTAATATAAAATGATCTAATCGGGTCTCTGTTTGCCTTATCCTAGAAGTTTAATACTGCATTTTACTCGCCATTTCATGCGCTTTGAGATACCGCTTAGCCCAATACGATATCTGAAATAGGAGCGACGTAAATTGAACAAATGTGATAGAATATCGCTGAATTCTTAAATTAACTATAATATAAAATGATCTAATCGGGTCACTGATTGCCCTACCCTAGAAGTTTAATAGTGCATTTTGCTCGCCATTTCATGCGCTTCGAGATGCCGCTTAGCCCAATACGCTATCTGAAATATGAGCGACGTAAATTGAACAAATGTGATAGAATTTCGCTGAATTCTTATATTAACCAAAATATAAAATGATCTAATCGGGTCTCTGTTTGCCGTATCCTAGAAGTTTAGTATTGCACTTTACTCGCCATTTCATGCGCTTTGAGATGCCGCTTAGCCCAATACGCTATCTGAAATAGGAGCGACGTAAATTGAACAAATGTGTTAGAATTTTGCTGAATTCTTAAATTAACCATAATATAAAATGATCTAATCGGGTCTCTGTTTGCCCTACCCTAGAAGTTTAATAGTGCATTTTACTCGCCATTTCATGCACTTTGAGATGCCGCTTAGCCCAATGCGCTATCTGAAATAGGAGCGACGTAAATTGAACAAATGTGATAGAATTTCGCCGAATTCTTAAATTAACTATAATATAAAATGATCTAATCGGGTCACTGATTGCCCTACCCTAGAAGTTTAATAGTGCATTTTACTCGCCATTTCATGCGCATTGAGATGCCGCTTAGCCCAATACGCTATCTGAAATATGAGCGACGAAAGTTGAACAAATGTGATAGAATTTCGCTGAATTATTTTATTAACCAGAATGTAAAATGATATAATCTGGTCTCTGTTGGCCCTAGCCTAGAAGTTTAATAGTGGATTTTACTCGGCATTCCACGCGCTTTAAGATGCCGCCTCTCCCAGTACGCTTTCTGAAATAGGAGCGACCTAAATTGAACGAATGTGATAGAATTTTGCTGAATTCTTAAATTAACCATAATATAAAATGATCTAATCGGGTCTCTGCTTGCCCTACCCTAGAAGTTCAATAGTGCATTTTAGTCGCCATTTCATGCGCTTTGAGATGCCGCTTCGCCCAATACGCTATCTGAAATAGGAGCGACGTAAATTAAACAAATGTGATAGAATTTCCCTGAAATCTTATATTAAACAAAATATAAAATAATCTAATCGGGTCTCTGATTGCCCTATCATAGAAGTTTAGCAGTGCATTTTACTCGCCATTCCACGCGCTTTAAGATACCGCCTAGCCCAGTACGCTATCTAAATTAGGAGCGACGTAAGTTGAACAAATGTGGTAGAATTTCGCTCAATTCTTAAATTAACCATAATATAAAATGATCTAATCGGGTCTCTGTTTGCCCTACCCTAGAACTTTAATAGTGCATTTTATTCGCCATTTCATACGCTTTGAGATGCCGCTTTGCCCAATACGCTATCTGAAATAGGAGCGACGTAAATTGAACAAATGTGATAGAATTCCACTGAATTCTTATATTAACCAAAATATGAAATGATCTAATCGGGTCTCTGATTGCCCTAGCATAGAAGTTTAATAGTGCATTTTACTCGCCATTCCGCGCGCTTTAAGATGCCGCATAGCCCAGTTCGTTATCTGAAATATGAGCGACGTAAATTGAACAAATGTGATAGAATTTGGCTGAATTCTTATATTAACCAAAATATAAAATGATCTAATCGGGTCTCTGTTTGCCTTATCCTAGAAGTTTAATAGTGCATTTCACTCGTCATTTCATGCGCTTTGAGATGCCGCTAAGCACAATAAGCTATCTGGAATAGCAGCGACGTAAATTGAACAAATGTGATAGAATTACGCCGAATTCTTATATTAACCGTAATATAAAATGATCTAATCAGGTCTCTGTTTGCCTTATCCTAGAAGTTTAATAGTGCATTTTACTCGCCATTCCACGCGCTTTAAGATGCCGCCTAGCCCAGTACGCTACCTGAAATAGGAGCGACGTAAGTTAAACAAATGTGATAGAATTACGCTGAATTCTTATATTAACCGTAATATAAAATGATCTAATCCGGTCTCTGTTTGCCTTATCCTAGAAGTTTGATAGTGCATTTTACTCGCCATTTCATGCGCTTTGAGATGCCGCTTAGCCCAATACGCTATCTGAAATAGGAGCGACGTAAATTGAACAAATGTGATAGAATTTTGCTGAATGCTTAAATTAACCACAATATAAAATGATCTAATCGGGTCTCTGCTTGCCCTACCCTAGAAGTTTAATAGTGCATTTTAGTCGCCATTTCATGCGTTTTGAGATGCCGCTTCGCCCAATACGCTACCTGAAATAGGAGCGACGTAAATTAAACAAATGTGATAGAATTTCCCTGAAATCTTATATTAAACAAAATATAAAATGATCTAATCGGGTCTCTGATTGCCCTATCATAGAAGTTTAGCAGTGCATTTTACTCGCCATTCCACGCGCTTTAAGATGCCGCCTAGCCCAGTACGCTATCTAAATTAGGAGCGACGTAAGTTGAACAAATGTGATAGAATTTCGCTCAATTCTTAAATTAACCATAATATAAAATGATCTAATCGGGTCTCTGTTTGCCCTACCCTAGAACTTTAATAGTGCATTTTATTCGCCATTTCATACGCTTTGAGATGCCGCTTTGCCCAATACGCTATCTGAAATAGGAGCGACGTAACTTGAACAAATGTGATAGAATTACGCTGAATTCGTATATTAACCGTAATATAAAATGATCTAATCGGGTCTCTGTTTGCCTTATCCTAGAAGTTTAATGGCGCATTTTACTCGCCATTTCATGCGCTTTGAGATGCCGCTTAGCCCAATACGCTATCTGTAATAGGAGCGACGTAAATTGAACAAATGTGATAGAATTTCCGTGAATTCTTATATTAACCTTAATGTAAAATGATCCAACCGGGTCTCTGTTCGCCCTACCATAGAAGTCTAATAGTGCATTTCACTCGCCATTTCATGCGCTTTGAGATGCCGCTTAGCCCAATACGCTATCTGAAATAGGAGCGACGTAAATTGAACAAATGTGATAGAATTTCCCTGAAACCTTATATTAAACAAAATATAAAGTGATCTAATCGGGTCTCTGATTGCTCTATCATAGAAGTTTAGTAGTGCATTTTACTCGCCCTTCCACGCGCTTTAAGATGCCGCCTAGGTAAGTAGGCTATCTGAAATAGGAGCGACGTAAGATGAACAAATGTGATAGAATTTCGCTGAATTCTTAAATTAACGATAATATAAAATGATCTAATCGGGTCTCTGCTTGCCCTACCCTAGAAGTTTAATAGTGCATTTCGCTCGTCACTTCATGCGCTTTGAGATGCCGCTTAGCCCAATACGCTATCTGAAATATCAGCGACGTAAATTGAACAAATGTGATAGAATTTCCCTGAAATCTTATATTAATCAAAATATAAAATGATCTAATCGGGTCTCTGATTGCCCTATCATAGAAGTTTAATAGTGCATTTTACTCGCCAATCCACGCGCTTTAAGATTCCGCCTAGCCCAGTACGCTATCTGAAATAGGAGCGACGTAAATTGAACAAATGTGATAGAATTTGGCTGAATTCTTAAATTAACCATAATATAAAATGATCTAATCGGGTCTCTGTTTGCCCTACCCTAGAAGTTTAATAGTGCATTTTACTCGCCATTTCATGCGCTTTGAGATGGCGCTTAGCCCAATACGCTATCTGAAGTAGGAGCGACGTAAATTGAACGAATGTGATAGAATTTCGCTGGATTCTTATATTAACCAAAATATAAAATGATCTAATCGGGTCTCTGACAGCCCTATCATAGAAGTTTAATAGGGCATTTTACTCGCCATTTCGTGCGCTTTAAGATGCCGCCTAGCCCACTACGCTATCTGAAATAGGAGCGACGTAAGTTGAACAAATGTGATAGAATTACGCTGAATTCTTATATTAACCGTAATGTAAAATGATCCAATCGGGACTCTGTTCGCCCTACCATAGAAGTCTAATAGTGCATTTCACTCGCCATTTCATGCGCTTTGAGATGCCGCATAGCCCAATACGCTATCTGAAATAGGAGCGACGTACGTTGAACAAATGTGATAGAATTACGCTGAATTCTTATATTAACCGTAATATAAAATGATCGAATCGGGACTCTGTTTGCCTTATCCTAGAAGTTTAATAGTGCATTTTACTCGCCATTTCATGCGCATCGAGATGCCGCTTAGACCAATACGCTATCTGAAATATCAGCGACGTAAATTGAACAAATGTGAGAGACTTTCGCTGAATTCTTATATTAATCTTAATGTAAAGTGTTCTAATCGGGTCTCTGTTCGCCCTACCCTAGAAGATTAATAGTGCATTTTACTCGCCAATCCACGCGCTTTGAGATTCCGCCTAGCCCAGTACGCTATCTGAAATAGGAGCGACGTAAATTGAACAAATGTGGTAGAATTTGGCTGAATTCTTAAATTAACCATAATATAAAATGATCTAATCGGGTCTCTGTTTGCCCTACCCTAGAAGTTTAATAGTGCATTTTACTCGCCATTTCATGCTCTTTGAGATGCCGCTTAGCCCAAAACGATATCTGGAATAGGAGCGACGTAAATTGAACAAATGTGATAGAATTTCCGTGAATCCTTATATTAACCTTAATGTAAAATGATCTAATCGGGTCTCTGTTCGCCCTACCATAGAAGTCTAATGGTGCATTTCACTCGCCATTTCATGCGCTTTGAGATGCCGCTTAGCCGAATACGCTATCTGATATAGGAGCGACGTAAATTGAACAAATGTGATACTATTTCCCTGAAATCTTATATTAAACAAAATATAAAATGATATAATCGGGTCTCTGATTGCCCTACCATAGAAGTTTAGTAGTGAATTTTACTCGCCATTCCACGCGCTTTAAGATGCCGCCTAGCCCAGTACGCTGTCTGAAATAGAAGCGACGTAAATTGAACAAGTGTGATAGAATCTCGCTGAATACTTATATTAACCTTAATGTAAAGTGATCTAATCGGGTCTCTGTTCGCCCTACCCTAGAAGTTTAATAGTGCATTTCACTCGTCATTTCATGCGCTCTGAGATGACGCTTAACCCAATACGCTATCTGAAATAGGAGCGACGTAAGTTGAACAAATGTGACAGAATTACGCTGCATTCTTCTATTCACCTTAATGTAAAATGATCTCTTCGGGTCTCTGTTCACCCTACCCTAGATGTATAATAGTGCATTTCACTCGTCATTTCATGCGCTTTGAGATGCCGCATAGCCCAATACGCTATCTGAAATAGGAGCGACGTAAATTGAACAAATGTGATAGAATTTCGCTGAATTCTTATATTAACCAAAGTATAAAATGATCTAGTCTGGTCTTTGATTGCCCAATCATAGAAGGTTGATAGTGCATTTTACTCGCCATTCCACACGCTTTAAGATGCCGCCTAGCCCAGTACGCTGTCTGAAATAGGAGCGACGTAAATTGAACAAATGTGATAGAATCTCCCTGAATACTTATATTAACCTTAATGTAAAATGATCTAATCGGGACTCTGTTCGCCCTACCCTAGAAGTGTAATAGTGCATTTCACTCGTCATTTCATGCGCTTTGAGATGCCGCTTAGCCCAATACGCTATCTGAAATATGAGCGACGTAAATTGAACAAATGTGATAGAATTTTGCTGAATTCTTAAATTAACCATAATATAAAATGATCTAATCGGGTCTGTGTTTGCCCTACCCTAGAAGTTTAATAGTGCATTTTACTCGCCATTTCATGTGCTTTGAGATGCCGCTTAACCCAATACGCTATCTGAAATAGGAGCAACGAAAGTTGAACAAATGCGATAGAATTTCGCTGAATTATTTTATTAACCAGAATGTAAAATGATCTAATTGGGTCTCTGTTCGCCCTAGCCTAGAAGTTTAATACTGCATTTTATTCGCCATTTCATGCGCTTTGTGATGCCGCGTAGCCCAATGCGCTATCTGAAATAGGAGCGACGTAAATTGAACAAATGTGATAGAATTTCCCTGTATTCTTATATTAACCTTAATGTAAAATGATCTAATCGGGTCTCTGTTCGCCCTACCCTAGAAGTTTAATAGTGCATTTCACTCGTCATTTCATGCCCTTTCAGTTGCCGCTTAGCCCAATACGCTATCTGAAATAGGAGCGACGTAAATTGAACAAATGTGATAGAATTTCGCTGAATTCTTATATTAACCAAAGTATAAAATGATCTAGTCTGGTCTTTGATTGCCCAATCATAGAAGGTTGATAGTGCATTTTACTCGCCATTCCACGCGCTTTAAGATGCCGCCTAGCCCAGTACGCTACCTGAAATAGGAGCGACGTAACTTGAACAAATGTGATAGAATTACGCTGCATTCTTATATTAACAGTAATATAAAATGATCTAATCGGGTATCTGTTTGCCTCATCCTAGAAGTTTAATAGTGCATTATACTCGCCATTTCATGCGCTTCGAGATGCCGCTTAGCTCAATACGCTATCTGAAATAGGAGCGACGAAAGTTGAACAAATGTGATAGAATTTCGCTGAATTATTTTATTAACCAGAATGTAAAATGATCTAATCTGGTCTCTGTTCGCCCTACCATAGAAGTCTTATAGTGCATTTCACTCGCCATTTCATGCGCTTTGAGATGCCGCTTAGCCCAATACGCTATCTGAAATAGGAGCGACCTAAATTGAACGAATGTGATAGAATTTTGCTGAATTCTTAAATTAACCATAATATAAAATGATCTAATCGGGTCTCTGCTTGCCCTACCCTAGAAGTTTAATAGTGCATTTTACTCGTCATTTCATGCGCTTAGAGATGCCGCTTAGCCGAATACGCTATCTGGAATAGGAGCGACGTAAATTGAACAAATGTGATACTATTTCCCTGAAATCTTATATTAAACAAAATATAAAATGATCTAATCGGGTCTCTGATTGCCCTATCATAGAAGTTTAGTAGTGCATTGTACTCGCCATTCCACGCGCTTTAAGTTGCCGCCTAGCCCAGTACGCTGTCTGAAATAGGAGCGACGTAAGTTGAACAAATGTGATAGAATTTTGCTGAATTCTTAAATTAACCATAATATAAAATGATCTAATCGGGTCTCTGTTTGCCCTACCCTAGAAGTTTAATAGTGCATTTTAGTCGCCATTTCATGCGCTTTGAGATCCGGCTTAGCCCAATACGCTATCTGAAATAGGAGCGACGTAAATTGAACAAATGTGATAGAATTTCCCTGAAATCTTATATTAATCAAAATATAAAATGATCTAATCGGGTCTCTGATTGCCCTATCATAGAAGATTAGTAGTGCATTTTACTCGCCATTCCACGCGCTTTAAGATGCCGCCTAGCCCAGTACGCTATCTGAAATAGGAGCGACGTAACTTGAACAAATGTGATAGAATTTTGCTGAATTCTTAAATTAACCATAATATAAAATGATCTAATCGGGTCTCTGTTTGCCCTACCCTAGAAGTTTAATAGTGCATTTCACTCGTCATTTCATGCGCTTTGAGATGCCGCTTAGCCGAATACGCTATCTGAAATAGGAGCGACGAAAGTTGAACAAATGTGATAGAATTTCGCTGAATTATTTTATTAACCAGAATGTAAAATGATCTAATCTGGTCTCTGTTCGCCCTACCATAGAAGTCTTATAGTGCATTTCACTCGCCATTTCATGCGCTTTGAGATGCCGCTTAGCCCATTACGCTATCCGAAATAGGAGCGTCCTAAATTGAACGAATGTGATAGAATTTTGCTGAATTCTTAAATTAACCATAATATAAAATGATCTAATCGGGTCTCTGCTTGCCCTACCCTAGAAGTTTAATTGTGCATTTCACTCGTCATTTCATGCGCTTTGAGATGCCGCTTAGCCGAATACGCTATCTGAAATAGGAGCGACGAAAGTTGAACAAATGTGATAGAATTTCGCTGAATTATTTTATTAACCAGAATGTAAAATGATCTAATCTGGTCTCTGTTCGCCCTACCATAGAAGTCTTATAGTGCATTTTACTCGCCATTTCATGCGCTTTGAGATGCCGCTTAGCCCAATACGCTATCTGGAATAGGAGCGACGTAAATTGAACAAATGTGATAGAATTACGCTGAATTCTTTTATTAACCATAATGTAAAATGATCTGCTCGGGTCTCTGTTCGCCCTAGCCTAGAAGTTTAACAGTGCATTTTATTCGCCATTTCATGCGCTTTGAGATGCCGCTTAGCCCAATACGCTATCTGAAATTGGAGCGATGTAAATTGAACAAATGTGATAGAATTTCGCTGAATTCTTAAATTAACCATAATATAAAATGATCTAATCGGGTCCCTGTTTGCCCTACCCTAGAAGTTTAATAGTGCATTTCACTCGTCATTTCATGCGCTTTGAGATGCCGCTTAGCCCAATACGCTATCTGAAATAGGAGCGACGTAAATTGAACAAATGTGATAGAATTTCGCTGAATTCTTATATTAACCAAAGTATAAAATGATCCAATCTGGTCTCTGATTGCCCTATCACAGAAGGTTAATAGTGCATTTTACTCGCCATTCCACGCGCTTTAAGATACCGCCTAGCCTAGTACGCTGTCTGAGATAGAAGCGACGTAAATTGAACAAGTGTGATAGAATCTCGCTGAATACTTATATTAACCTTAATGTAAAATGATCTAATCGGGTCTCTGTTCGCCCTACCCTAGAAGTTTAATAGCGCATTTCACTCGTCATTTCATGCGCTTTGAGATGACGCTTAACCCAATACGCTATCTGAAATAGGAGCGACGTAAGTTGAACAAATGTGACAGAATTACGCTGCATTCTTATATTCACCTTAATGTAAAATGATCTCTTCGGGTCTCTGTTCACCCTACCCTAGATGTATAATAGTGCATTTCACTCGTCATTTCATGCGCTTTGAGATGCCGCATAGCCCAATACGCTATCTGAAATAGGAGCGACGTAAATTGAACAAATGTGATAGAATTTCGCTGAATTCTTATATTAACCAAAGTATAAAATGATCTAGTCTGGTCTTTGATTGCCCAATCATAGAAGGTTGATAGTGCATTTTACTCGCCATTCCACACGCTTTAAGATGCCGCCTAACCCAGTACGCTGTCTGAAATAGGAGCGACGTAAATTGAACAAATGTGATAGAATTTCGCTGAATTCTTAAATTAACCATAATATAAAATGATCTAATCGGGTCCCTGTTTGCCCTACCCTAGAAGTTTAATAGTGCATTTCACTCGTCATTTCATGCGCTTTGAGATGCCGCTAAGCCCAATAAGCTATCTGTAATAGGAGCGACGTAAATTTTACAAATGTGATAGAATTTCGTTGAATTCTTATATTAACCAAAATATAAAATGATCTAATCGGGTCTCTGATTGCCCTATCATAGAAGTTTAATAGTGCATTTTACTCGCCATTCCACGCGCTTTAAGATGCCGCCTAGCCCAGTACGCTATCTGAAGTAGGAGCGACGTAACTTGAACAAATGTGATAGAATTTCGCAGAATTCTTATATTAACCAAAATATAAAATGATCTAATCTGGTCTCTGTTCGCCCTAGCCTAGAAGTTTAATAGTGCATTTTGTTCGCCATTTCATGCGATTTGAAATGCCGCTAAGCCCAATAAGCTGTCTGAAATAGGAGCGACGTAAATTGAACAAATGTGATAGAATTTCCCTGAATTCTTATATTAACCAAAATATAAAATAATCTAATCGGGTCTCTGATTGCCCTATCATAGAAGTTTAATAGTGCATTTTACTCGCCATTTCACGCGCTCTAAGATGCCGCCTAGCCCAGTACGCTATCTGAAATAGGAGCGAAGTAAATTGAACAAATGCGATAGAATTACGCTGAATTCTTATATTAACAGTAATATAAAATGAACTAATCGGGTCTCTGTTTGCACTACCCTAGAAGTTTAATAGTGCATTCTACTCGCCATTTCATGCGCTTTGAGATGCCGCTTAGCCCAATACGCTATCTGAAATATGAGCGACGTAAATTGAACAAATGTGATAGAATTTCTCTGAAATCTTATATTAAACAAAATATAAAATGATCTAACCGGGTCTGTGAATGCCCTATCATAGAAGATTAGTAGTGCATTTTACTCGCCATTCCACGCGGTTTAAGATGCCGGCCAGCCCAGTACGCTATCTGAAATAGGAGCGACGTAATTTGAAGAAATGTGATAGAATTACGCTGAATTCTTATATTAACCGTAATATAAAATGAACTAATCGGGTCTCCGTTTGCCTTATCCTAGAAGTTTAATAGCGCATTTTACGCGCCATTTCATGCGCTTTGAGATGCCGCTTATCCCAATACGCTATCTGAAATATGAGCGACGCAAATTGAACAAATGTGATAGAATTTCGCTGAATTCTTATATTAACCATAATATAAAATGATCTAATAGGGTCTCTGTTTGCTCTACCCTAGAAGTTTAATAGTGCAT
Source organism: Macropis europaea (assembly GCA_916610135.2). Taxonomy (NCBI): domain Eukaryota; kingdom Metazoa; phylum Arthropoda; class Insecta; order Hymenoptera; family Melittidae; genus Macropis; species Macropis europaea. Next base: position 44,122 of record CAKAJE020000131.1, on the reverse strand, counting down.
TTTACTCGCAATTTCATGCGCTTTGAGGTGCCGCTTAACCCAATACGCTATCTGCAATAGGAGCGACGTAAATTGAACAAATGTGATAGAATTTCGCTGAATTCTTATACTAACAAAAATATAAAATGATCTAATCGGGTCTCTGTTTGCCTTATCCTAGAAGTTTAGTATTGCATTTTACTCGCCATTTCATGCGCTTTGAGATGCCGCTTAGCCCAATACGCTATCTGAAACAGGTGCGACGTAAATTGAACAAATGTGATAGAATTTCGCTGAATTCTTAAATTAACTATAATATAAAATGATCTAATCGGGTCACTGATTGCCCTATCATAGAAGTTTAACAGTGCATTTTACTCGCGATTCCACGCGCTTTAAGATGCCGCCTAGCCCAGTACGCTATCTGAAATAGGAGCGACGTAAATTCAACAAATGTGATAGAATCTTGCTGAATTCTTAAATTAACCATAATATGAAATGATCTAATCGGTTCTCTGTTTGCCCTACCCTAGGAGTTTAATAGTGCATTTCACTCGCCATTTCATGTGCTTTCAGTTGCCGCTTAGCTCAATACGCTATCTGAAATAGGAGCGACGAAAGTTGAACAAATGTGATAGAATTTCGCTGAATTATTTTATTAACCAGAATGTAAAATGATCTAATCTGGTCTCTGTTCGCCCTACCATAGAAGTCTTATAGTGCATTTCACTCGCCATTTCATGCGCTTTGAGATGCCGCTTAGCCCAATACGCTATCTGAAATAGGAGCGACCTAAATTGAACGAATGTGATAGAATTTTGCTGAATTCTTAAATTAGCCATAATATAAAATTATCTAATCGGGTCTCTGCTTGCCCTACCCTAGAAGTTTAATAGTGCATTTTACTCGCCATTTCATACGCTTTGAGATGCCGCTTTTCCCAATACGCTATCTGAAATAGGAGCGACGTAAATTGAACAAATGTGATAGAATTTCACTGAATTCTTATATTAACCAAAATATAAAATGATCTAATCGGGTCTCTGATTGCCCTAGCATAGAAGTTTAATAGTGCATTTTACTCGCCATTCCGAGCGCTTTAAGATGCCGCATAGCCCAGTACGCTATCTGAAATAGGAGCGACATAAATTGAACAAATGTGATAGAATTTCGCTGAATTCTTAAATTAACTATAATATAAAATGATCTAATCGGGTCACTGATTGCCCTACCCTAGAAGTTTAATAGTGCATTTTACTTGCCATTTCATGCGCTTCGAGATGCCGCTTAGCCTAATACGCTATCTGAAGTAGGAGCGACGTAACTTGAACAAATGTGATAGAATTTCGCAGAATTCTTATATTAACCAGAATATAAAATGATCTAATCTGGTCTCTGTTCGCCCTAGCCTAGAAGTTTAATAGTGCATTTTACTCGCCATTTCACGCGCTCTAAGATGCCGCCTAGCCCAGTACGCTATCTGAAATAGGAGCGACGTAAATTGAACAAATGCGATAGAATTACGCTGAATTCTTATATTAACCGTAATATAAAATGAACTAATCGGGTCTCTGTTTGCACTACCCTAGAAGTTTAATAGTGCATTCTACTCGCCATTTCATGCGCTTTGAGATGCCGCTTAGCCCAATACGCTATCTGAAATATGAGCGACGTAAATTGAACAAATGTGATAGAATTTCCCTGAAATCTTATATTAAACAAAATATAAAATGATCTAACCGGGTCTGTGAATGCCCTATCATAGAAGATTAGTAGTGCATTTTACTCGCCATTCCACGCGGTTTAAGATGCCGGCCAGCCCAGTACGCTATCTGAAATAGGAGCGACGTAATTTGAAGAAATGTGATAGAATTACGCTGAATTCTTATATTAACCGTAATATAAAATGAACTAATCGGGTCTCCGTTTGCCTTATCCTAGAAGTTTAATAGCGCATTTTACGCGCCATTTCATGCGCTTTGAGATGCCGCTTATCCCAATACGCTATCTGAAATATGAGCGACGCAAATTGAACAAATGTGATAGAATTTCGCTGAATTCTTATATTAACCATAATATAAAATGATCTAATCGGGTCTCTGTTTGCTCTACCCTAGAAGTTTAATAGTGCATTTTACTCGCAATTTCATGCGCTTTGAGGTGCCGCTTAGCCCAATACGCTATCTGAAATAGGAGCGACGTAAATTGAACAAATGTGATAGAATTTCGCTGAATTCGTAAATTAACTATAATATAAAATGGTCTAATCAGGTCACTGATTGCCCTATGATAGAAGTTTAATAGTGCATTTTACTCGCCATTCCACGCGCTTTAAGATGCCGGCCAGCCCAGTACGCTATCTGAAATAGGAGCGACGTAATTTGAAGAAATGTGATAGAATTACGCTGAATTCTTATATTAACCGTAATATAAAATGATCTAATCGGGTCTCTGTTTGCCCTACCCTAGAACTTTAATAGTCCATTTTATTCGCCATTTCATGCGCTTTGAGATGCCGGTTAGCCCAGTACGCTAACTGAAATAGGAGCGACGTAAATAGAACAAATGTGATAGGATTTCCCTGAAATCTTATATTAAACAAAATATAAAATGATCTAATCGGGTCTCTGACTGCCCTATCATTGAAGTTTAACAGTGCATTTTACTCGCCACTCCACGCGCTTTAGGATGCCGCCTAGCCCAGTACGCTATCCGAAATAGGAGCGACGTAAATTGAACAAATGTGATAGAATTTTGCTGAATTCTTAAATTAACCATAATATAAAATGATCTAATCGGGTCTCTGTTTGCCCTACCCTAGAAGTTTAATAGTGCATTTTACTCGCCATTTCATGCGCTTTGAGATGCCGCTTAACCCAATACGCTATCTGAAATAGGAGCAACGAAAGTTGAACAAATGTGATAGAATTTCGCTGAATTATTTTATTAACCAGAATGTAAAATGATCTAATCGGGTCTCTGTTCGCCCTAGCCTAGAAGTTTAATAGTGCATTTTATTCGCCATTTCATGCGCGTTGTGATGCCGCGTAGCCCAATACGCTATCTGAAATAGGAGCGACGTAAATTGAACAAATGTGATAGAATTTCCCTGAATTCTTATATTAACCTTAATGTAAAATGATCTAATCGGGTCTGTGTTCGCCCTACCCTAGAAGTTTAATAGTGCATTTCACTCGTCATTTCATGCGCTTTCAGTTGCCGCTTAGCCCGATACGCTATCTGAAATAGGAGCGACGTAAATTGAACAAATGTGATAGAATTTCCCTGAAATCTTATATTAAACAAAATATAAAATGATCTATTCGGGTCTCTGATTGCCCTATCATAGAAGATTAGTAGTGCATTTTACTCGCCATTCCACGCGCTTTAAGATGCCGCCTAGCCCAGTACGCTATCTGAAATAGGAGCGACGTAACTTGAACAAATGTGATAGAATTACGCTGCATTCTTATATTAACCGTAATATAAAATGATCTAACCGGGTATCTGTTTGCCCTATCCTAGAAGTTTAATAGTGCATTATACTCGCCATTTCATGCGCTTCGAGATGCCGCTTAGCTCAATACGCTATCTGAAATAGGAGCGACGAAAGTTGAACAAATGTGATAGAATTTCGCTGACTTATTTTATTAACCAGAATGTAAAATGATCTAATCTGGTCTCTGTTCGCCCTACCATAGAAGTCTTATAGTGCATTTCACTCGCCATTTCATGCGCTTTGAGATGCCGCTTAGCCCAATACGCTATCTGAAATAGGAGCGACCTAAATTGAGCGAATGTGATAGAATTTTGCTGAATTCTTAAATTAACCATAATATAAAATGATCTAATCGGGTCTCTGCTTGCCCTACCCTAGAAGTTTAACAGTGCATTTTACTCGTCATTTCATGCGCTTTGAGATGCCGCTTTGCCCAATACGCTATCTGAAATAGGAGCGACGTAAGTTGAACAAATGTGATAGAATTTTGCTAAATTCTTAAATTAACCATAATATAAAAAGATCTAATCGGGTCTCTGTTTGCCTTATCCTAGAAGTTTAATAGCGCATTTTACTCGCCATTTCATGCGCTTTGAGATGCCGCTTAGCCCAATGCGCTATCTGGAATAGGAGCGACGTAAATTGAACAAATGTGATAGAATTTCCGTGAATTCTTATATTAACCTTAATGTAAAATGATCCAATCGGGTCTCTGTTCGCCCTACCATAGAAGTCTAATAGTGCATTTCACTCGCGATTTCATGCGCCTTGAGATGCCGCTTAGCCCAATACGCTATCTGAAATAGGAGCGACGTAAGATGAACAAATGTGATAGAATTACGCTGAATTCTTTTATTAACCATAATGTAAAATGATCTGCTCGGGTCTCTGTTCACCCTAGCCTAGAAGTTTAATAGTGCATTTTATTCGCCATTTCATGCGCTTTGAGATGCCGCTTAGCCCAATACGCTATCTGAAATTGGAGCGACGTAAATGGAACAAATGTGATAGAATTTCGCTGAATTCTTAAATTAACCATAATATAAAATGATCTAATCGGGTCTCCGCTTGCCCTACCCTAGAAGTTTAATAGTGCATTTCACTCGTCACTTCATGCGCTTTGAAATGCCGCTAAGCCCAATAAGCTATCTGAAATAGGAGCGACGTAAATTGAACAAATGTGATAGAATTTCGCAGAATTCTTATGTTAACCAAAATATAAAATGATCTAATCTGATCTCTGTTCGCCATAGCCTAGAAGTTTAATAGTGCATTTTGTTCGCCATTTCATGTGCTTTCTGATGCCGCTTAGCCCAATACGCTATCTGAAATAGGAGCGACGTAAATTGAACAAATGTGATAGAATTTCCCTGAAATCTTATATTAAACAAAATATAATATGATCTAATCGGGTCTCTGATTGCTCTATCATAGAAGTTTAGTAGTGCATTTTACTCGCCCTTCCACGCGCTTTAAGATGCCGCCTAGGTCAGTAGGCTATCTGAAATAGGAGCGACATAAGATGAACAAGTGTGATAGAATTACGCTGAATTCTTATATTAACCGTAATATAAAATGAACTAATCGGGTCTCCGTTTGCCTTATCCTAGAAGTTTAATAGCGCATTTTACTCGCCATTTCATGCGCTTCTAGAGGCCGCTTAGCCCAATACGCTATCTGAAATAGGAGCGACGTAAATTGAACAAATGTGATAGAATTCCCCTGAATTCTTAAATTAACCATAATATAAAATGATCTCATCAGGTCTCTGTTTGCCCTACCCTAGAAGTTTAATAGTGCATTTTACTCGCCATTTCATGCGCTTTGAGATGCCGCATAGACCAATACGCTATCTGAAATAGGAGCGACGTAAATTGAACAAATGTGATAGAATTTCCGTGAAATCTTACATTAAACAAAATATAAAATGATCTAATCGGGTCTCTGATTGCCCTATCATAGAAGATTAGTAGTGCATTTTACTCGCCATTCCACGCGCTTTGAGATGCCGCCTAGCCCAGTACCCTATTTGAAATAGGAGCGTCGTAACTTGAACAAATGTGATAGAATTACGCTGAATTCTTATATTAACCGTAATATGAAATGATCTAATCGGGTCTCTGTTTGCCTTATCCTAGAAGTTTAATAGCGCATTTTACTCGCCATTTCATGCGCTTTGGGATGCCGCTTAGCCCAATGCGGTATCTGGAATAGGAGCGACGTAAATTGAACAAATGTGATAGAATTTCCGTGAATTCTTATATAAACCTTAATGTAAAATGATCCAATCGGGTCTCTGTTCGCCCTACCCTAGAAGTTTAATAGTGCATTTCACTCTCCATTTCATGCGCTTTGAGGTGCCGCTTAGCCCAATACGCTATCTGAAATAGGAGCGACGTAAGCTGAACAAATGTGATAGAATTTCGCTGAATTCTTTCATTAACATTAATGTAAAATGATCTAATCGAGTCTCTGTTTGCCCTACCATAGAATTTTAATAGTGCATTCTACTCGCCATTCCACCCGCTTTAAGAAGCCGCCTAGCCCAGTACGCTATCTGAAAGAGGAGCGATGTAAATTGAACAAATGTGATAGAATTTTGCTGAATTCTTAAATTAACCATAGTACAAAATGATCTAATCGGGTCTCTGTTTGCCCTACCCTAGAAGTTTAATAGTGCATTTCACTCGTCATTTCATGCGCTTTGAGATGCCGCTAAGCACAATAAGCTATCTGGAATCGCAGCGACGTAAATTGAACAAATGTGAAAGAATTACGCCGCATTCTTATATTAACCGTAATATAAAATGATCTAATCGGGTCTCTGTTTGCCTTATCCTAGAAGTTTAATAGTGCATTTTACTCGCCATTCCACGCGCTTTAAGATGCCGCCTAGCCCAGTACGCTACCTGAAATAGGAGCGACGTAAGTTGAACAAATGTGATAGAATTACGCTGAATTCTTATATTAACCGTAATATAAAATGATCTAATCGGGTCTCTGTTTGCCTTATCCTAGAAGCTTGATAGTTCATTTTACTCGCCATTTCATGCGCTTTGAGATGCCGCGTAGCCCAATGCGCTATCTGAAATAGGAGCGACGTAAATTGAACAAATGTGATAGAATTTTGCTGAATTCTTAAATTAACCACAATATAAAATGATCTAATCGGGTCTATGTTTGCCCTACCCTAGTAGTTTAATTGTGCATTTTACTCGCCATTTCATGCGCTTTTCGATGCCGCTTATCCCAATACGCTATCTGAAATAGGAGCGACGTAAGTTGAACAAATGTGATAGAATTTCGCTGAATTCTTATATTAACCAAAATATAAAATTATCTAATCGGGTCTCTGCTTGCCTTATCCTAGAAGTTTAGTATTGCATTTTACTCGCCATTTCATGCGCTTTGAGATGCCTCTTAGCCCAATAAGATATCTGAAATAGGAGCGACGTAAATTGAACAAATGTGATAGAATTTCCCTGAAATCTTATATTAAACAAAATATAAAATGATCTAATCGGTTCTCTGATTGCCCTATCATAGATGTTTAGCAGTGCATTTTACTCGCCATTCCACGCGCTTTAAGATGCCGCCTAGCCCAGTACGCTATCTAAATTAGGAGCGACGTAAATTGAACAAATGTGATAGAATTTCGCTGAATTCTTTTATTAACCATAATGTAAAATGATCTAATCGGATCTCTGTTCGCCCGAGCCTAGAACTTTAATAGTGCATTTTAATCGCCATTTCATACGCTTTGAGATGCCGCTTTGCCCAATACGCTATCTGAAATAGGAGCGACGTAAATTGAACAAATGTGATAGAATTTCACTGAATTCTTATATTAACCAAAATATAAAATGATCTAATCGGGTCTCTGATTGCCCTAGCATAGAAGTTTAATAGTGCATTTTACTCGCCATTCCGCGCGCCTTAAGATGCCGCATAGCCCAGTTCGCTATCTGCAATAGGAGCGACGTAAGTTGAACAAATGTGATAGAATTTCGCTCAATTCTTAAATTAACCATAATATAAAATGATCTAATCGGGTCTCTGTTTGCCCTACCCTAGAACTTTAATAGTGCATTTTACTCGTCGCTTCATGCGCTTTGAGATGCCGCTAGCCTAATACGCTATCTGAGATAGGAGCCATATAAGTTGAACAAATGTGATAGAATTTCGCTGAATTCTTTTATTAACCGTAATGTAAAATGATCTAATCGGATCTCTGTTCGCCCTAGCCTAGAACTTTACTAGTGCATTTTATTCGCCATTTCATACGCTTTGAGATGCCGCTTTGTCCAATACGCTATCTGAAATACGAGCGACGTAAATTGAACAAATGTGATAGAATTTCACTGAATTCTTATATTAACCAAAATATAAAATGATCTAATCGGGTCTCTGATTGCCCTAGCATAGAAGTCTTATAGTGCATTTCACTCGCCATTTCATGCGCTTTGAGATGCCGCTTAGCCCAATACGCTATCTGAAATAGGAGCGACCTAAATTGAACGAATGTGATAGAATTTTACTGAATTCTTAAATTAACCATAATATAAAATGATCTAATCGGGTCTCTGTTTGCCCTACCCTAGAACTTTAATAGTGCATTTTACTCGTCGCTTCATGCGCTTTGAGATGCCGCTAGCCTAATACGCTATCTGAGATAGGAGCCATATAAGTTGAACAAATGTGATAGAATTTCGCTGAATTCTTTTATTAACCATAATGTAAAATGATCTAATCGGATCTCTGTTAGCCCGAGCCTAGAACTTTAATAGTGCATTTTATTCGCCATTTCATACGCTTTGAGATGCCGCTTTGCCCAATACGCTATCTGAAATAGGAGCGACGTAAATTGAACGAATGTGATAGAATTTCGCTCAATTCTTAAATTAACCATAATATAAAATGATCTAATCGGGTCTCTTTTTGCCCTACCCTAGAACTTTAACAGTGCATTTTACTCGTCATTTCATGCGCTTTTAGTTGCCGCTTAGCCTAATACGCTATCTGACATTGGAGCGATATAAGTTGAACAAATGTGATAGAATTTCGCTGAATTCTTTTATTAACCATAATGTAAAATGATCTAATCGGATCTCTGTTCGCCCGAGCCTAGAACTTTAATAGAGCATTTTATTCGTCATTTCATACGCTTTGAGATGCCGCTTTGCCCAATACGCTATCTGAAATAGGAGCGACGTAAATTGAACAAATGTGATAGAATTTCACTGAATTCTTATATTAACCAAAATATAAAATGATCTAATCGGGTCTCTGATTGCCCTAGCATAGAAGTTTAATAGTGCATTTTACTCGCCATTCCGAGCGCCTTAAGATGCCGCATAGCCCAGTTCGCTATCTGCAATAGGAGCGACGTAAGTTGAACAAATGTGATAGAATTTCGCTCAATTCTTAAATTAACCATAATATAAAATGATCTAATCGGGTCTCTGTTTGCCCTACCCTAGAACTTTAATAGTGCATTTTACTCGTCGTTTCATGCGCTTTGAGATGCCGCTAGCCTAATACGCTATCTGAGATAGGAGCCATATAAGTTGAACAAATGTGATAGAATTTCGCTGAATTCTTTTATTAACCGTAATGTAAAATGATCTAATCGGATCTCTGTTGGCCCTAGCCTAGAACTTTACTAGTGCATTTTATTCGCCATTTCATACGCTTTGAGATGCCGCTTTGCCCAATACGCTATCTGAAATACGAGCGACGTAAATTGAACAAATGTGATAGAATTTCACTGAATTCTTATATTAACCAAAATATAAAATGATCTAATCGGGTCTCTGATTGCCCTAGCATAGAAGTTTAATAGTGCATTTTACTCGCCATTCCGAGCGCTTTAAGATGCCGCATAGCCCAGTTCGCTATCTGCAATAGGAGCGACGTAAGTTGAACAAATGTGATAGAATTTTGCTGAATTCTTTTATTAACCATAATGTAAAATGATCTAATCGGATCTCTGTTAGCCCGAGCCTAGAACTTTAATAGTGCATTTTATTCGCCATTTCATACGCTTTGAGATGCCGCTGTGCCCAATACGCTATCTGAAATAGGAGCGACGTAAATTGAACGAATGTGATAGAATTTCGCTCAATTCTTAAATTAACCATAATATAAAATGATCTAATCGGGTCTCTGTTTGCCCTACCCTAGAACTTTAATAGTGCATTTTACTCGTCATTTCATGCGCTTTTAGTTGCCGCTTAGCCTAATACGCTATCTGACATTGGAGCGATATAAGTTGAACAAATGTGATAGAATTTCGCTGAATTCTTTTATTAACCATAATGTAAAATGATCTAATCGGATCTCTGTTCGCCCGAGCCTAGAACTTTAATAGAGCATTTTATTCGTCATTTCATACGCTTTGAGATGCCGCTTTGCCCAATACGCTATCTGAAATAGGAGCGACGTAAATTGAACAAATGTGATAGAATTTCACTGAATTCTTATATTAACCAAAATATAAAATGATCTAATCGGGTCTCTGATTGCCCTAGCATAGAAGTTTAATAGTGGATTTTACTCGCCATTCCGAGCGCCTTAAGATGCCGCATAGCCCAGTTCGCTATCTGCAATAGGAGCGACGTAAGTTGAACAAATGTGATAGAATTTCGCTCAATTCTTAAATTAACCATAATATAAAATGATCTAATCGGGTCTCTGTTTGCCCTACCCTAGAACTTTAATAGTGCATTTTACTCGTCGTTTCATGCGCTTTGAGATGCCGCTTAGCCTAATACGCTATCTGACATTGGAGCGATATAAGTTGAACAAATGTGATAGAATTTCGCTGAATTCTTTTATTAACCATAATGTAAAATGATCTAATCGGATCTCTGTTCGCCCGAGCCTAGAACTTTAAAAGTGCATTTTATTCGTCATTTCATACGCTTTGAGATGCCGCTTTGCCCAATACGCTATCTGAAATAGGAGCGACGTAAATTGAACAAATGTGATAGAATTTCACTGAATTCTTATATTAACCAAAATATAAAATGATCTAATCGGGCCTCTGATTGCCCTAGCATAGAAGTTTAATAGTGCATTTTACTCGCCATTCCGAGCGCTTTAAGATGCCGCATTGCCCAATACGCTATCTGAAATAGGAGCGACGTAAATTGAACAAATGTGATAAAATTTTTCTGACATCTTAAATTAACCATAATATAAAATGATCTCATCGGGTCTCTGTTTGCCCTACCCTAGAAGTTTAATAGTGCATTTTACTCGCCATTTCATGCGCCTTCAGATGCCGCTTAGCCCAATAAGCTATCTGAAATAGGAGCGACGTAAATTGAACAAATGTGATAGAATTTCCCTGAAATCTTATATTAAACAAAATATAAAATGATGTAATCGGGTCTCTGATTACTGTATCATAGAAGTATAGTAGTGCATTTTACTCGCCCTTCCACGCGCTTTAAGATGCCGCCTAGCCCAGTACGCTATCTGAAATAGGAGCGACGTAAGATGAACAAATGTGATAGAATTACGCTGAATTCTTATATTAACCGTAATATAAAATGATCTAATCGGGTCTCTGTTTGCCTTATCCGAGAAGTTTAATAGTGCATTTTACTCGCCATTTCATGCGCTTTGAAATGCCGCTTAGCCCAATACGCTATCTGAAATAGCAGCGACGTAAATTGAACAAATCTGATAGAATTTCCGTGAATTCTTATATTGACCTTAATGTAAAATGATCTAATCGGGTCTCTGTTCGCCCTACCCTAGAAGTTTAATAGTGCATTTCACTCGTCACTTCATGCGCTTTGAGATGCCGCTTAGCCCAATACGCTATCTGAAATAGGAGCGACGTAATTTGAACAAATGTGATAGAATTTCGCTGAATTCTTACATTAACCATAATGTAAAATGATATAATCGGGTCTCTGTTTGCCCTACCCTAGAAGTTTAATAGTGCATTTCACTCGTCACTTCATGCGCTTTGAGATGTCGCTAAGCACAATCAGCTATCTGTAATAGGAGCGACGTAAATTGAACAAATGTGATAGAATTTCGCTGAATTCTTATATTAACCAAAATATAAAATGATCTAATCGGGTCTGTGATTGCCCTATCATAGAAGTTTAGTAGTGCATATTACACGCCATTCCACGCGCTTTAAGATGCCGCCTAGCCCAGTACGCTATCTGAAATAGGAGCGCCGTAAATTGAGCAAATGTGATAAAATTTTGCTGACATCTTAAATTAACCATAATATAAAATGATCTCATCGGGTCTCTGTTCACCCTAGCCTAGAAGTTTAGTAGTGCATTTTATTCACCATTTCATGCGCTTTGAGATGCCGCTTAGCCGAATACGCTATCTGAAATAGGAGCGACGTAAATTGAACAAATGTGATACAATATCCCTGAAATCTTATATTAAACAAAATATAGAATGATCTAATCGGGTCTCTGATTGCCCTATCATAGAAGTTTAGTAGTGCATTTTACTCGCCATTCCAAGCGCTTTAAGATGCCGCCTAGCACAGTACGCTATCTGAAATAGAAGCGACGTAAGTTGAACAAATGTGATAGAATTTTGCTGAATTCTTAAATTAACCATAATATAAAATGATCTAATCGGGTCTCTGTTTGCCCTACCCTAGAAGTTTAATAGGGCATTTCACTCGACACTTCATGCGCTTTGAGATGCCGCTAAGCCCAATAAGCTATCTGAAATAGGAGCAACGTAAATTGAACAAATGTGATAGAATTTCGCTGAATTCTTACATTAACCATAATGTAAAATGATATAATCGTGTCTCTGTTTGCCCTACCCTAGAAGTTGAATAGTGCATTTCACTCGTCACTTCATGCGCTTTGAGATGCCGCTAAGCACAATAAGCTATCTGTAATAGGAGCGACGTAAATTGAACAAATGTGATAGAATTTCGTAGAATTCTTATATTAACCAAAATATAAAATGATCTAATCTGGTCTATGTTCGCCCTAGCCTAGAATTCTTATATTAACCAAAATATAAAATGATCTAATCGGGTCTCTGATTGCCCTATCATAGAAGTTTAGTAGCGCATTTTACTCGCCATTCCACGCGCTTTAAGATGCCGCCTAGCCCAGTACGCTATCTGAAATAGGAGCGACGTAAGTTGAACAAATGTGATAGAATTTCGTAGAATTCTTATATTAACCAAAATATAAAATGATCTAATCTGGTCTATGTTCGCCCTAGCCTAGAAGTTTAATAGTGCATTTTGTTCGCCATTTCATGCGCTTTGAGATGCCGCTAAGCCCAATAAGCTGTCTGAAATAGGAGCGACGTAAATTGAACAAATGTGATAGAATTTCGCTGAATACTTATATTAAACAAAATATAAAATGATCTAATCGGGTCTCTGTTTGCCCTACCCTAGAAGATTAATCGTGCATTTTACACGCCATTTCATGCGCTTTGAGATGCCGCTTAGCCCAATACGCTATCTGAAATAGGAGCGACGTAAATTGAACAAATGTGATAGAATTTCGCTGAATTCTTAAATTAACCATAATATAAAATGATCTAATCGGGTCTCTGTTTGCCCTACCCTAGAAGTTTAATAGTGCATTTCACTCGTCACTTCATGCGCTTTGAGATGCCGCTAAGCCCAATAAGCTATCTGAAGTAGGAGCGACGTAAATTGAACAAATGTGATAGAATTTCGCTGAATTCTTACATTAACCATAATGTAAAATGATATAATCGGGTCTCTGTTTGCCCTACCCTAGAAGTTTAATAGTGCATTTCACTCGTCATTTCATGCGCTTTGACATGCCGCTTAGCCCAATAAGCTATCTGAAATAGGAGCGACGTAAATTGAACAAATGTTATAGAATTTCCCTGAAATCTTATATTAAACAAAATATAAAATGATGTAATCGGGTCTCTGATTACTGTATCATAGAAGTTTAGTTTTGCATTTTACTTGCCCTTCCAGGCGCTTTAAGACGCCGCCTAGCCCCGTACGCTATCTGAAATAGGAGCGACGTAAGATGAACAAATGTGATAGAATTACGCTGAATTCTTATATTAACCGTAATATAAAATGATCTAATAGGGTCTCTGTTTGCCTTATCCTAGAAGTTTAATAGTGCATTTTACTCGCCATTTCATGCACTTTGAAATGCCGCTTAACCCAATACGCTATCTGAAATAGGAGCGACGTAAATTGAACAAATGTGATAGAATTTCCGTGAAATCTTATATTAACCTTAATGTAAAATGATCTAATCGGGTCTCTGTTCGCCCTACCATAGAATTTTAATAGTGCATTTCACTCGTCACTTCATGCGCTTTGAGATGCCGCTAAGCACAATAAGTTATCTGTAATAGGAGCGACGTAAATTGAACAAATGTGATAGAATTTCGCTCAATTCTTAAATTAACCATAATATAAAATGATCTAATCGGGTCTCTGTTTGCCCTACCCTAGAACTTTAATAGTGCATTTTACTCGTCGCTTCATGCGCTTTGAGATGCCGCTAGCCTAATACGCTATCTGAGATAGGAGCCATATAAGTTGAACAAATGTGATAGAATTTCGCTGAATTCTTTTATTAACCGTAATGTAAAATGATCTAATCGGATCTCTGTTCGCCCTAGCCTAGAACTTTACTAGTGCATTTCACTCGCCATTTCATGCGCTTTGAGATGCCGCATAGCCCAATACGCTATCTGAAATAGGAGCGACCTAAATTGAACGAATGTGATAGAATTTTACTGAATTCTTAAATTAACCATATTATAAAATGATCTAATCGGGTCTCTGCTTGCCCTACCCTAGAAGTTTAATAGTGCATTTTACTCGTCATTTCGTGCGCTTTGAGATGCCGCTTTGCCCAATACGCTATCTGAAATAGGATCGACGTAAATTGAACGAATGTGATAGAATTTCGCTCAATTCTTAAATTAACCATAATATAAAATGATCTAATCGGGTCTCTGTTTGCCCTACCCTAGAACTTTAATAGTGCATTTTACTCGTCATTTCATGCGCTTTGAGATGCGGCTTAGCCTAATACGCTATCTGACATTGGAGCGATATAAGTTGAACAAATGTGATAGAATTTCGCTGAATTCTTTTATTAACCATAATGTAAAATGATCTAATCGGATCTCTGTTCGCCCGAGCCTAGAACTTTAATAGTGCATTTTATTCGCCATTTCATACGCTTTGAGATGCCGCTTTGCCCAATACGCTATCTGAAATAGGAGCGACGTAAATTGAACAAATGTGATAGAATTTCACTGAATTCTTATGTTAACCAAAATATAAAATGATCTAATCGGGTCTCTGATTGCCCTAGCATAGAAGTTTAATAGTGCATTTTACTCGCCATTCCGCGCGCCTTAAGATGCCGCATAGCCCAGTTCGCTATCTGCAATAGGAGCGACGTAAGTTGAACAAATGTGATAGAATTTCGCTCAATTCTTAAATTAACCATAATATAAAATGATCTAATCGGGTCTCTGTTTGCCCTACCCTAGAACTTTAATAGTGCATTTTACTCGTCGCTTCATGCGCTTTGAGATGCCGCTAGCCTAATACGCTATCTGAGATAGGAGCCATATGAGTTGAACAAATGTGATAGAATTTCGCTGAATTCTTTTATTAACCGTAATGTAAAATGATCTAATCGGATCTCTGTTCGCCCTAGCCTAGAACTTTACTAGTGCATTTTATTCGCCATTTCATACGCTTTGAGATGCCTCTTTGCCCAATACGCTATCTGAAATACGAGCGACGTAAATTGAACAAATGTGATAGAATTTCACTGAATTCTTATATTAACCAAAATATAAAATGATCTAATCGGGTCTCTGATTGCCCTAGCATAGAAGTTTAATAGTGCATTTTACTCGCCATTCCGAGCGCCTTAAGATGCCGCATAGCCCAGTTCGCTATCTGCAACAGGAGCGACGTAAGTTGAACAAATGTGATAGAATTTCGCTCAATTCTTAAATTAACCATAATATAAAATGATCTAATCGGGTCTCTGTTTGCCCTACCCTAGAACTTTAATAGTGCATTTTACTCGTCGTTTCATGCGCTTTGAGATGCCGCTAGCCTAATACGCTATCTGAAATAGGAGCCATATAAGTTGAACAAATGTGATAGAATTTCGCTGAATTCTTTTATTAACCGTAATGTAAAATGATCTAATCGGATCTCTGTTCGCCCTAGCCTAGAACTTTACTAGTGCATTTTATTCGCCATTTCATACGCTTTGAGATGCCGCTTTGCCCAATACGCTATCTGAAATACGAGCGACGTAAATTGAACAAATGTGATAGAATTTCACTGAATTCTTATATTAACCAAAATATAAAATGATCTAATCGGGTCTCTGATTGCCCTAGCATAGAAGTTTAATAGTGCATTTTACTCGCCATTCCGAGCGCTTTAAGATGCCGCATAGCCCAGTTCGCTATCTGCAATAGGAGCGACGTAAGTTGAACAAATGTGATAGAATTTCGCTCAATTCTTAAATTAACCATAATATAAAATGATCTAATCGGGTCTCTGTTTGCCCTACCCTAGAACTTTAATAGTGCATTTTACTCGTCGTTTCATGCGCTTTGAGATGCCGCTTAGCCTAATACGCTATCTGACATTGGAGCGATATAAGTTGAACAAATGTGATAGAATTTCGCTGAATTCTTTTATTAACCATAATGTAAAATGATCTAATCGGATCTCTGTTCGCCCGAGCCTAGAACTTTAATAGTGCATTTTATTCGTCATTTCATACGCTTTGAGATGCCGCTTTGCCCAATACGCTATCTGAAATAGGAGCGACGTAAATTGAACAAATGTGATAGAATTTCACTGAATTCTTATATTAACCAAAATATAAAATGATCTAATCGGGTCTCTGATTGCCCTAGCATAGAAGTTTAATAGTGCATTTTACTCGCCATTCCGAGCGCTTTAAGATGCCGCATAGCCCAGTTCGCCATCTGCAATAGGAGCGACGTGAGTTGAACAAATGTGATAGAATTTCGCTCAATTCTTAAATTAACCATAATATAAAATGATCTAATCGGGTCTCTGTTTGCCCTACCCTAGAACTTTAATAGTGCATTTTACTCGTCGTTTCATGCGCTTTGAGATGCCGCTAGCCTAATACGCTATCTGAGATAGGAGCCATATAAGTTGAACAAATGTGATAGAATTTCGCTGAATTCTTTTATTAACCGTAATTTAAAATGATCTAATCGGATCTCTGTTCGCCCTAGCCTAGAACTTTACTAGTGCATTTTATTCGCCATTTCATACGCTTTGAGATGCGGCTTAGCCTAATACGCTATCTGACATTGGAGCGATATAAGTTGAACAAATGTGATAGAATTTCGCTGAATTCTTTTATTAACCATAATGTAAAATGATCTAATCGGATCTCTGTTTGCCCTACCCTAGAACTTTAATAGTGCATTTTACTCGTCATTTCATGCGCTTTGAGATGCCATTTAGCCTAATACGCTATCTGACATTGGAGCGATATAAGTTGAACAAATGTGATAGAATTTCGCTGAATTCTTTTATTAACCATAATGTAAAATGATCTAATCGGATCTCTGTTCGCCCGAGCCTAGAACTTTAATAGTGCATTTTATTCGTCATTTCATACGCTTTGAGATGCCGCATTGCCCAATACGCTATCTGAAATAGGAGCGACGTAAATTGAACAAATGTGATAAAATTTTGCTGACATCTTAAATTAACCATAATATAAAATGATCTCATCGGGTCTCTGTTTGCCCTACCCTAGAAGTTTAATAGTGCATTTTACTCGCCATTTCATGCGCCTTCAGATGCCGCTTAGCCCAATAAGCTATCTGAAATAGGAGCGACGTAAGATGAACAAATGTGATAGAATTACGCTGAATTCTTATATTAACCGTAATATAAAATGATCTAATCGGGTCTCTGTTTGCCTTATCCGAGAAGTTTAATAGTGCATTTTACTCGCCATTTCATGCGCTTTGAAATGCCGCTTAGCCCAATACGCTATCTGAAATAGCAGCGACGTAAATTGAACAAATCTGATAGAATTTCCGTGAATTCTTATATTGACCTTAATGTAAAATGATCTAATCGGGTCTCTGTTCGCCCTACCCTAGAAGTTTAATAGTGCATTTCACTCGTCACTTCATGCGCTTTGAGATGCCGCTTAGCCCAATACGCTATCTGAAATAGGAGCGACGTAATTTGAACAAATGTGATAGAATTTCGCTGAATTCTTACATTAACCATAATGTAAAATGATATAATCGGGTCTCTGTTTGCCCTACCCTAGAAGTTTAATAGTGCATTTCACTCGTCACTTCATGCGCTTTGAGATGCCGCTAAGCACAATCAGCTATCTGTAATAGGAGCGACGTAAATTGAACAAATGTGATAGAATTTCGCTGAATTCTTATATTAACCAAAATATAAAATGATCTAATCGGGTCTGTGATTGCCCTATCATAGAAGTTTAGTAGTGCATATTACACGCCATTCCACGCGCTTTAAGATGCCGCCTAGCCCAGTACGCTATCTGAAATAGGAGCGCCGTAAATTGAGCAAATGTGATAAAATTTTGCTGACATCTTAAATTAACCATAATATAAAATGATCTCATCGGGTCTCTGTTCACCCTAGCCTAGAAGTTTAGTAGTGCATTTTATTCACCATTTCATGCGCTTTGAGATGCCGCTTAGCCGAATACGCTATCTGAAATAGGAGCGACGTAAATTGAACAAATGTGATACAATATCCCTGAAATCTTATATTAAACAAAATATAGAATGATCTAATCGGGTCTCTGATTGCCCTATCATAGAAGTTTAGTAGTGCATTTTACTCGCCATTCCACGCGCTTTAAGATGCCGCCTAGCACAGTACGCTATCTGAAATAGAAGCGACGTAAGTTGAACAAATGTGATAGAATTTTGCTGAATTCTTAAATTAACCATAATATAAAATGATCTAATCGGGTCTCTGTTTGCCCTACCCTAGAAGTTTAATAGTGCATTTCACTCGACACTTCATGCGCTTTGAGATGCCGCTAAGCCCAATAAGCTATCTGAAATAGGAGCAACGTAAATTGAACAAATGTGATAGAATTTCGCTGAATTCTTACATTAACCATAATGTAAAATGATATAATCGTGTCTCTGTTTGCCCTACCCTAGAAGTTGAATAGTGCATTTCACTCGTCACTTCATGCGCTTTGAGATGCCGCTAAGCACAATAAGCTATCTGTAATAGGAGCGACGTAAATTGAACAAATGTGATAGAATTTCGCTGAATTCTTATATTAACCAAAATATAAAATGATCTAATCGGGTCTCTGATTGCCCTATCATAGAAGCTTAGTAGCGCATTTTACTCGCCATTCCACGCGCTTTAAGATGCCGCCTAGCCCAGTACGCTATCTGAAATAGGAGCGACGTAAGTTGAACAAATGTGATAGAATTTCGTAGAATTCTTATATTAACCAAAATATAAAATGATCTAATCTGGTCTATGTTCGCCCTAGCCTAGATGTTTAATAGTGCATTTTGTTCGCCATTTCATGCGCTTTGAGATGCCGCTAAGCCCAATAAGCTGTCTGAAATAGGAGCGACGTAAATTGAACAAATGTGATAGAATTTCGCTGAATACTTATATTAAACAAAATATAAAATGATCTAATCGGGTCTCTGTTTGCCCTACCCTAGAAGATTAATCGTGCATTTTACACGCCATTTCATGCGCTTTGAGATGCCGCTTAGCCCAATACGCTATCTGAAATAGGAGCGACGTAAATTGAACAAATGTGATAGAATTTCGCTGAATTCTTAAATTAACCATAATATAAAATGATCTAATCGGGTCTCTGTTTGCCCTACCCTAGAAGTTTAATAGTGCATTTTACTCGCCATTCCACACGCTTTAAGATGCCGCATATCCCTGTACGCTGTCTGAAATAGGAGCGACGTAAATTGAACAAATGTGATAGAATTTCTCTGAATTCTTTTATTAACCATAATGTAAAATGATCTGACCGGATCTCTGTTCGCCCTAGCCTAGAAGTTGAGCAGTGCATTTTACTCGCCATTCCACGCGCTTTAAGATGGCGCCTAGCCCAGTACGCTATCTGAAATTGGAGCGACGTAAGTTGAACAAATGTGATAGAATTTTGCTGAATTCTTAAATTAACCTTAATATAAAATGATCTAATCGGGTCTCTGTTTGCCCTACCCTAGAAGTTTAATAGTGCATTTCACTCGTCACTTCATGCGCTTTGAGATGCCGCTAAGCCCAATAAGCTATCTGAAGTAGGAGCGACGTAAATTGAACAAATGTGATAGAATTTCGCTGAATTCTTACATTAACCATAATGTAAAATGATATAATCGGGTCTCTGTTTGCCCTACCCTAGAAGTTTAATAGTGCATTTCACTCGTCATTTCATGCGCTTTGACATGCCGCTTGGCCCAATAAGCTATCTGAAATAGGAGCGACGTAAATTGAACAAATGTTATAGAATTTCCCTGAAATCGTATATTAAACAAAATATAAAATGATGTAATCGGGTCTCTGATTACTGTATCATAGAAGTTTAGTATTGCATTTTACTTGCCCTTCCAGGCGCTTTAAGACGCCGCCTAGCCCCGTACGCTATCTGAAATAGGAGCGACGTAAGATGAACAAATGTGGTAGAATTACGCTGAATTCTTATATTAACCGTAATATAAAATGATCTAATAGGGTCTCTGTTTGCCTTATCCTAGAAGTTTAATAGTGCATTTTACTCGCCATTTCATGCACTTTGAAATGCCGCTTAACCCAATACGCTATCTGAAATAGGAGCGACGTAAATTGAACAAATGTGATAGAATTTCCGTGAAATCTTATATTAACCTTAATGTAAAATGATCTAATCGGGTCTCTGTTCGCCCTACCATAGAAGTCTAATAGTGCATTTCACTCGCCATTTCATGCACTTTGAGATGCCGCTTAGCCCAATACGCTATCTGAAATAGGAGCGACGTAATTTGAACAAATGTGATAGAATTACGCTGAATTCTTACATTAACCATAATGTAAAATGATCTAATCGGGTCTCTGTTTGCACTACCCTAGAAGTTTAATAGTGCATTTCACTCGTCACTTCATGCGCTTTGAGATGCCGCTAAGCACAATAAGTTATCTGTAATACGAGCGACGTAAATTGAACAAATGTGATAGAATTTCGCTGAATTCTTATATTAACCAAAATATAAAATGATCTAATCGGGTCTCTGATTGCCCTATCATAGAAGTTTAGTTGTGCATATTACACGCCATTCCACGCGCTTTAAGATGCCGCCTAGCCCAGTACGCTATCTGAAATAGGAGCGACGTAAGTTGAACAAATGTGATAGAATTTTGCTGTATTCTTAAATTAACCATAATATAAAATGATCTAATCGGGTCTCTGTTTGCCCTACCCTAGAAGTTTAATAGTGCATTTCACTCGTCACTTCATGCGCTTTGAGATGCCGCTAAGCACAATAAGCTATCTGTAATAGGAGCGACGTAAATTGAACAAATGTGATAGAATTTCGCTGAATTCTCATATTAACCAAAATATAAAATGATCTAATCGGGTCTCTGATTGCCCTATCATAGAAGTTTAGTAGTGCATTTTACTCGCCATTCCACGCGCTTTAAGATACCGCCTAGCCCAGTACGCTATCTGAAATAGGAGCGACGTAAGTTGAACAAATGTGATAGAATTACGCTGAATTCTTACATTAACCATAATGTAAAATGATCTAATCGGGTCTCTGTTTGCACTACCCTAGAAGTTTAATAGTGCATTTCACTCGTCACTTCATGCGCTTTGAGATGCCGCTAAGCACAATAAGTTATCTGTAATAGGAGCGACGTAAATTGAACAAATGTGATAGAATTTCGCTGAATTCTTATATTAACCAAAATATAAAATGATCTAATCGGGTCTCTGATTGCCCTATCATAGAAGTTTAGTAGTGCATATTACACGCCATTCCACGCGCTTTAAGATGCCGCCTAGCCCAGTACGCTATCTGAAATAGGAGCGACGTAAATTGAACAAATGTGATAAAATTTTGCTGACATCTTAAATTAACCATAATATAAAATAATCTCATCGGGTCTCTGTTTGCCCTACCCTAGAAGTTTAATAGTGCATTTTACTCGCCATTTCATGCGCCTTCAGATGCCGCTTAGCCCAATAAGCTATCTGAAATAGGAGCGACGTAAATTGAACAAATGTGATAGAATTTCCCTGAAATCTTATATTAAACAAAATATAAAATGATCTAATCGGGTCTCTGATTGCAATATCAGAGAAGTTTACCAGTGAATTTCACTCGTCATTTCATGCGCTTTGACATGCCGCTTAGCCCAATAAGCTATCTGAAATAGGAGCGACGTAAATTGAACAAATGTGATAGAATTTCCATGAAATTTTATATTAAACATAATATAAAATGAACTAATCGGGACTCTGATTGCCCTATCATAAAAGTTGAGCTGTGCATTTTACTCGCCATTCCACGCGCTTTAAGATGGCGCCTAGCCCAGTACGCTATCTGAAATAGGAGCGACGTAAGTTGAACAAATGTGATAGAAATTCCCTGAAATCTGATATTATACAAAATATAAAATGATCTAATCGGGTCTCTGATTGCCCTATCATAGAAGTTTAGTAGTGCATTTTACTCGCCATTCCACGCGCTTTAAGATGCCGCCTAGCCCAGTACGCTATCTGAAATAGGAGCGACGTAAATTGAACGAGTGTGATAGAATTTTGCTGAATTCTTAAATTAACCATAATATAAAATGATCTAATCGGGTCTCTGATCGCCCTACCATAGAAGTCTAATAGTGCATTTCACTCGCCATTCCACGCGCTTGAAGATGCCGCCGAGCCCAATACGCTATCTGAAATAGGAGCGACGTAAATTGAACAAATGTGATAGAATTTTGCTGAATTCTTAAATTAACCGTAATATAAAATAATCTAATCGGGTCTCTGTTTGCCCTAGCCTAGAAGTTTAAGAGTGCATTTTGTTCGCCATTTCATGCGCTTTGAGATGCCGCTTAGCTGAATACGCTATCTGAATTAGGAGCGACGTAAATTGAACAAATGTGATACAAATTCCCTGAAATCTGATATTAAACAAAATATAAAATGATCTAATCGGGTCTCTGATTGCCCTATCATAGAAGTTTAGCAGTGCACTTTACTCGCCATTTCATGCGCTTTGAGATGCCGCTTAGCCCAATACGCTATCTGAAATACGAGCGACGTAAATTGAACAAATGTGATAGAATTTCGCTGAATTCTTATATTAACCAAAATATAAAATGATCTAATCGGGTCTCTGATTGCCCTATCATAGAAGATTAATAGTGAATTTTACTCGCCACTCCACGCGGTTTAGGATGCCGCCTAGCCCAGTACGCTATCCGAAATAGGAGCGACGTAAATTGAACAAATGTGATAGAATTTTGCTGAATTCTTAAATTAACCATAATATAAAATGATCTAATCGGGTCTCTGTTTGCCCTACCCTAGAAGTTTAATAGTGCATTTTACTCGCCATTTCATGCGCTTTGAGATGCCGCTTATCCCAATACGCTATCTGAAATAGGAGCGACGTAAATTGAACAAATGTGATAGAATTTCGCTGAATTCTTAAATTAACCATAATATAAAATGATCTAATCGGGTCTCTGTTTGCCCTACCCTAGAAGTTTAATAGTGCATTTTACTCGCCATTCCACACGCTTTAAGATGCCGCATATCCCTGTACGCTGTCTGAAATAGGAGCGACGTAAATTGAACAAATGTGATAGAATTTCGCTGAATTCTTAAAGTAACCTTAATATAAAATGATCTAATCGGGTCTCTGTTTGCCCTACCCTAGAAGTTTAATAGTGCATTTCACTCGTCATTTCATGCGCTTTGAGATGCCGCTAAGCCGAATAAGCTATCTGAAATAGGAGCGACGTAAATTGAACAAATGTGATAGAAATTCCCTGAAATCTGATATTATACAAAATATAAAATGATCTAATCGGGTCTCTGATTGCCCTATCATAGAAGTATAATAGTGCATTTCACTCGCCATTTCATGCGCTTCGAGATGCCGCTTAGCCCAATACGCTATCTGAAATAGGAGCGACGTAAATTGAACAAATGTGATAGAATTTTGCTGAATTCTTAAATTAACCATAATATGAGATGATGTAATCGGGTCTCTGCTTGCCCTACCCTAGAAGTTTAATAGTGCATTTTACTCGCCATTTCATGCGCTTTGAGATGCCGCTTAGCCCAATGCGCTATCTGAAATAGGAGCGACGTAAATTGAACAAATGTGATAGAATTTTGCTGAATTCTTATATTAAACAATATATAAAATGATCTAATCGGGTCTCTGATTGCCCTATCATAGACGTTTAATAGTGCATTTTCCTCGCCATTTCATGCGCTTTGATATGCCGCTTAGCCCAATACGCTATCTGAAATACGAGCGACGTAAATTGAACAAATGTGATAGAATTTCGCTGAATTCTTATATTAACCAAAATATAAAATGATCTAATCGGGTCTCTGATTGCCCTATCATAGAAGATTAATAGTGAATTTTACTCGCCACTCCACGCGGTTTAGGATGCCGCCTATCCCAGTACGCTATCCGAAATAGGAGCGACGTAAATTGAACAAATGTGATAGAATTTTGCTGAATTCTTAAATTAACCATAATATAAAATGATCTAATCGGGTCTCTGTTTGCCCTACCCTAGAAGTTTAATAGTGCATTTTACTCGCCATTTCATGCGCTTTGAGATGCCGCTTAGCCCAATACGCTATCTGAAATAGGAGCGACGAAAGTTGAACAAAGGTGATAGAATTTCGCTGAATTATTTTATTAACCAGAATGTAAAATGATCTAATCTGGTCTCTGTTCGCCCTAGCCTAGAAGTTTAATAGTGGATTTTACTCGGCATTCCACGCGCTTTAAGATGCCGCCTAGCCCAGTACGCAATCTGAAATGGGAGCGACCTAAATTGAACAAATGTGATAGAATTTTGCTGAATTCTTAAATTAACCATAATATAAAATGATCTAATCGGGTCTCTGCTTGCGCTACCCTAGAAGTTTAATAGTGCATTTTAGTCGCCATTTCATGCTCTTTGAGTTGCCGCATCGCCCAATACGCTATCTGAAATAGGAGCGACGAAAATTAAACAAATGTGATAGAATTTCCCTGAAATCTTATATTAAACAATATATAAAATGATCTAATCGGGTCTCTGATTGCCCTATCATAGAAGATTAGTAGTGCATTTTGCTCGCCATTCCACGCGCTTTAAGATGCCGCCTAGCCCAGTACGCTACCTGAAATAGGAGCGACGTAAGTTGAACAAATGTGATAGAATTACGCTGAATTCTTAAATTAACCATAATATAAAATGATCTAATCGGGTCTCTGTTTGCCCTACCCTAGAAGTTTAATAGTGCATTTTACTCTCCATTTCATCCGCTTTGAGATGCCGCTTAGCCCAATACGCTATCTGAAATAGGAGCGACGTAAATTGAACAAATGTGATAGAATTTTGCTGAATTCTTAAATTAACCATAATGTAAAATGATCTGATCGGGTCTCTGTTCGCCCTAGCCTAAAAGTTTAAGAGTGCATTTCATTCGCCATTTCATGCGCTTTGAGATGCCGCTTAGCCGAATACGCTATCTGAATTAGGAGCGACGTAAATTGAACAAATGTGATAGAAATTCCCTGAAATCTGATATTATACAAAATATAAAATGATCTAATCGGGTCTCTGATTGCCTTATCATAGAAGTTTAGTAGTGCATTTTACTCGCCATTCCACGCGCTTTACGATGCCGCCTAGACCAGTACGCTATCTGAAATAGGAGCGACGTAAATTGAACAAGTGTGATAGAATTTTGCTGAATTCTTAAATTAACCATAATATAAAATGATCTAATCGGGTCTCTGATCGCCCTACCATAGAAGTCTAATAGTGCATTTCACTCGCCATTCCACGCGCTTTAAGATGCCGCCGAGCCCAATACGCTATCTGAAATAGGAGCGACGTAAATTGAACAAATGTGATAGAATTTTGCTGAATTCTTAAATTAACCGTAATATAAAATGATCTAACCGGGTCTCTGTTTGCCCTAGCCTAGAAGTTTAAGAGTGCATTTTGTTCGCCATTTCATGCGCTTTGAGATGCCGCTTAGCCGAATACGCTATCTGAATTAGGAGCGACGTAAATTGAACAAATGTGATACAAATTCCCTGAAATCTGATATTAAACAAAATATAAAATGATCTAATCGGGTCTCTGATTGCCCTATCATAGAAGTTTAGCAGTGCACTTTACTCGTCATTCCACGCGCTTTAAGATGCCGCCTAGCCCAGTACGCTATCTGAAATAGGAGCGACGTAAATTGAACAGATGTGATAAAATTTAGCTGACATCTTAAATTAACCATAATATAAAATGATCTAATCGGGTCTCTGTTTGCCCAAGCCTAGACGTTTAATAGTGCATTTTCCTCGCCATTTCATGCGCTTTGAGATGCCGCTTAGCCCAATACGCTATCTGAAATACGAGCGACGTAAATTGAACAAATGTGATAGACTTTCGCTGAATTCTTATATTAACCAAAATATGAAATGATCTAATCGGGTCTCTGATTGCCCTATCATAGAAGATTAATAGTGAATTTTACTCGCCACTCCACGCGGTTTAGGATGCCGCCTAGCCCAGTACGCTATCCGAAATAGGAGCGACGTAAATTGAACAAATGTGATAGAATTTTGCTGAATTCTTAAATTAACCATAATATAAAATGATCTAATCGGGTCTCTGTTTGCCCTACCCTTGAAGTTTAATAGTGCATTTTACTCGTCATTTCATGCGCTTTGAGATGCCGCTAAGCCCAATAAGCTATCTGAAATAGGAGCGACGTAAATTGAACAAATGTGATAGAAATTCCCTGAAATCTGATATTATACAAAATATAAAATGATCTAATCGGGTCTCTGATTGCCCTATCATAGAAGTCTAATAGTGCATTTCACTCGCCATTTCATGCGCTTCGAGATGCCGCTTAGCCCAATACGCTATCTGAAATAGGAGCGACGTAAATTGAACAAATGTGATAGAATTTTGCTGAATTCTTAAATTAACCATAATATGAGATGATGTAATCGGGTCTCTGCTTGCCCTACCCTAGAAGTTTAATAGTGCATTTTACTCGCCATTTCATGCGCTTTGAGATGCCGCTTAGCCCAATACGCTATCTGAAATAGGAGCGACGTAAATTGAACAAATGTGATAGAATTTTGCTGAATTCTTAAATTAAGCATAATATAAAATGATCTAATCGGGTGTCTGTTTGCCCTACCCTAGAAGCTTAATATTGCATTTTACTCGCCATTTCATCCGCTTTGAGATGCCGCTAAGCACAATAAGCTATCTGGAATAGCAGTGACGTAAATTGAACAAATGTGATAGAATTACGCCGCATTCTTATATTTACCGTAATATAAAATGATCTAATCGGGTCTCTGTTTGCCTTATCCTAGAAGTTTAATAGGGCATTTTACTCGCCATTTCATGCGCTTTGAAATGCCGCTTAGCCCAATACGCTATCTGAAATAGGAGCGACGTAAATTGAACAAATGTGATAGAATTTTGCTGAATTCTTAAATTAACCATAATATAAATTGATCTAATCGGGTGTCTGTTTGCCCTACCCTCGAAGCTTAATATTGCATTTTACTCGCCATTTCATGAGCTTTGAGCTGCCGCTTAGCCCAATACGCTATCTGAAATAGGAGCGACGTAAGTTGAAAAATGTGATAGAATTTCGCTGAATTCTTTTATTAACCATAATGTAAAATGATCTGATCGGGTCTCTGTTCGCCCTAGCCTAAAAGTTGAAGAGTGCATTTCATTCGCCATTTCATGCGCTTTGAGATGCCGCTTAGCCGAATACGCTATCTGAATTAGGAGCGACGTAAATTGAACAAATGTGATAGAAATTCCCTGAAATCTGATATTATACAAAATATAAAATGATTTAATCGGGTCTCTGATTGCCCTATCATAGAAGTTTAGTAGTGCATTTTACTCGCCATTCCATGCGCTTTAAGATGCCGCCTAGCCCAGTACGCTATCTGAAATAGGAGCGACGTAAATTGAACAAGTGTGATAGAATTTTGCTGAATTCTTAAATTAACGATAATATAAAATCATCTAATCGGGTCTCTGTTCGCCCTACCATAGATGTCTAATAGTGCATTTCACTCGCCATTCCACGCGCTTTAAGATGCCGCCGAGCCCAATACGCTATCTGAAATAGGAGCGACGTAAGTTGAACAAATGTGATAGAATTTTGCTGAAATCTTATATTAAACAAAATATAAAATGATCTAATCGGGTCTCTGATTGCAATATCAGAGAAGTTTACCAGTGCATTTCACTCGTCATTTCATGCGCTTTGACATGCCGCTTAGCCCAATAAGCTATCTGAAATAGGAGCGACGTAAATTGAACAAATGTGATAGAATTTCCATGAAATCTTATATTAAACATAATATAAAATGAACTAATCGGGACTCTGATTGCCCTATCATAAAAGTTGAGCTGTGCATTTCACTCGCCATTCCACGCGCTTTAAGATGGCGCCTAGCCCAGTACGCTATCTGAAATAGGAGCGACGTAAATTGAACAAATGTGATAGAATTTTGCTGAATTCTTAAATTAACCGTAATATAAAATGATCTAATCGGGTCTCTGTTTGCCCTAGCCTAGAAGTTTAAGAGTGCATTTTGTTCGCCATTTCATACGCTTTGAGATGCCGCTTAGCCGAATACGCTATCTGAATTAGGAGCGACGTAAATTGAACAAATGTGATACAAATTCCCTGAAATCTGATATTAAACAAAATATAAAATGATCTAATCGGGTCTCTGATTGCCCTATCATAGAAGTTTAGCAGTGCACTTTGCTCGCCATTTCATGCGCTTTGAGATGCCGCTTAGCCCAATACGCTATCTGAAATACGAGCGACGTAAATTGAACAAATGTGATAGAATTTCGCTGAATTCTTATATTAACCAAAATATAAAATGATCTAATCGGGTCTCTGATTGCCCTATCATAGAAGATTAATAGTGAATTTTACTCGCCACTCCACGCGGTTTAGGATGCCGCCTAGCCCAGTACGCTATCCGAAATAGGAGCGACGTAAATTGAACAAATGTGATAGAATTTTGCTGAATTCTTAAATTAACCATAATATAAAATGATCTAATCGGGTCTCTGTTTGCCCTACCCTAGAAGTTTAATAGTGCATTTTACTCGCCATTTCATGCGCTTTGAGATGCCGCTTATCCCAATACGCTATCTGAAATAGGAGCGACGTAAATTGAACAAATGTGATAGAATTTCTCTGAATTCTTAAATTAACCTTAATATAAAATGATCTAATCGGGTCTCTGTTTGCCCTACCCTAGAAGTTTAATAGTGCATTTCACTCGTCATTTCATGCGCTTTGAGATGCCGCTAAGCCCAATAAGCTATCTGAAATAGGAGCGACGTAAATTGAACAAATGTGATAGAAATTCCCTGAAATCTGATATTATACAAAATATAAAATGATCTAATCGGGTCTCTGATTGCCCTATCATAGAAGTCTAATAGTGCATTTCACTCGCCATTTCATGCGCTTTGAGATGCCGCTTAGCCCAATACGCTATCTGAAATAGGAGCGACGTAAATTGAACAAATGTGATAGAATTTTGCTGAATTCTTAAATTAACCATAATATGAGATGATGTAATCGGGTCTCTGCTTGCCCTACCCTAGAAGTTTAATAGTGCATTTTACTCGCCATTTCATGCGCTTTGAGATGCCGCTTAGCCCAATGCGCTATCTGAAATAGGAGCGACGTAAATTGAACAAATGTGATAGAATTTTGCTGAATTCTTATATTAACCAAAATATAAAATGATCTAATCGGGTCTCTGATTGCCCTATCATAGCAGATTAATAGTGAATTTTACTCGCCACTCCACGCGGTTTAGGATGCCGCCTAGCCCAGTACGCTATCCGAAATAGGAGCGACGTAAATTGAACGAGTGTGATAGAATTTTGCTGAATTCTTAAATTAACCATAATATAAA
This sequence comes from Macropis europaea, assembly GCA_916610135.2. Classification (NCBI taxonomy): domain Eukaryota; kingdom Metazoa; phylum Arthropoda; class Insecta; order Hymenoptera; family Melittidae; genus Macropis; species Macropis europaea. The sequence goes on along the minus strand of CAKAJE020000131.1, from coordinate 14,376 downwards.
ATGATCTAATCGGGTCTCTGCTTGCGCTACCCTAGAAGTTTAATAGTGCATTTCACTCGTCATTTCATGCGCTTTGACATGCCGCTTAGCCCAATAAGCTATCTGAAATAGGAGCGACGTAAATTGAACAAATGTGATAGAATTTCCATGAAATCTTATATTAAACATAATATAAAATGAACTAATCGGGACTCTGATTGCCCTATCATAAAAGTTGAGCTGTGCATTTTACTCGCCATTCCACGCGCTTTAAGATGGCGCCTAGCCCAGTACGCTATCTGAAATAGGAGCGACGTAAGTTGAACAAATGTGATAGAAATTCCCTGAAATCTGATATTATACAAAATATAAAATGATCTGATCGGGTCTCTGATTGCCCTATCATAGAAGTTTAGTAGTGCATTTTACTCGCCATTCCACGCGCTTTAAGATGCCGCCTAGCCCAGTACGCTATCTGAAATAGGAGCGACGTAAATTGAACGAGTGTGATAGAATTTTGCTGAATTCTTAAATTAACCATAATATAAAATGATCTAATCGGGTCTCTGATCGCCCTACCATAGAAGTCTAATAGTGCATTTCACTCGCCATTCCACGCGCTTTAAGATGCCGCCGAGCCCAATACGCTATCTGAAATAGGAGCGACGTAAATTGAACAAATGTGATAGAATTTTGCTGGATTCTTAAATTAACCGTAATATAAAATGATCTAATCGGGTCTCTGTTTTCCCTAGCCTAGAAGTTTAAGAGTGCATTTTGTTCGCCATTTCATGCGCTTTGAGATGCCGCCTAGCCGAATACGCTTTCTGAATTAGGAGCGACGTAAATTGAACAAATGTGATACAAATTCCCTGAAATCTGATATTAAACAAAATATAAAATGATCTAATCGGGTCTCTGATTGCCCTATCATAGAAGTTTAGCAGTGCACTTTGCTCGCCATTTCATGCGCTTTGAGATGCCGCTTAGCCCAATACGCTATCTGAAATACGAGCGACGTAAATTGAACAAATGTGATAGAATTTCGCTGAATTCTTATATTAACCAAAATATAAAATGATCTAATCGGGTCTCTGATTGCCCTATCATAGCAGATTAATAGTGAATTTTACTCGCCACTCCACGCGGTTTAGGATGCCGCCTAGCCCAGTACGCTATCCGAAATAGGAGCGACGTAAATTGAACAAATGTGATAGAATTTTGCTGAATTCTTAAATTAACCATAATATAAAATGATCTAATCGGGTCTCTGTTTGCCCTACCCTAGAAGTTTAATAGTGCATTTTACTCGCCATTTCATGCGCTTTGAGATGCCGCTTATCCCAATACGCTATCTGAAATAGGAGCGACGTAAATTGAACAAATGTGATAGAATTTCGCTGAATTCTTAAATTAACCATAATATAAAATGATCTAATCGGGTCTCTGTTTGCCCTACGCTAGAAGTTTAATAGTGCATTTCACTCGTCATTTCATGCGCTTTGAGACGCCGCTTCGCCCAATAAGCTATTTGAAATAGGAGCGACGTAAATTGAACAAATGTGATAGAATTTCGCTGAATTCTTAAAGTAACCTTAATATAAAATGATCTAATCGGGTCTCTGTTTGCCCTACCCTAGAAGTTTAATAGTGCATTTCACTCGTCATTTCATGCGCTTTGAGATGCCGCTAAGCACAATAAGCTATCTGGAATAGCAGCGACGTAAATTGAACAAATGTGAAAGAATTACGCCGCATTCTTATATTAACCGTAATATAAAATGATCTAATCGGGTCTCTGTTTGCCTTATCCTAGAAGTTTAATAGTGCATTTTACTCGCCATTCCACGCGCTTTAAGATGCCGCCAAGCCCAGTACGCTACCTGAAATAGGAGCGACGTAAGTTGAACAACTGTGATAGAATTACGCTGAATTCTTATATTAACCGTAATATACAATGATCTAATCGGGTCTCTGTTTGCCTTATCCTAGAAGTTTGATAGTGCATTTTACTCGCCATTTCATGCACTTTGAAATGCCGCTTAGCCCAATACGCTATCTGAAATAGGAGCGACGTAAATTGAACAAATGTGATAGAATTTCGCTGAATTCTTAAAGTAACCTTAATATAAAATGATCTAATCGGGTCTCTGTTTGCCCTACCCTAGAAGTTTAATAGTGCATTTCACTCGTCATTTCATGCGCTTTGAGATGCCGCTTAGCCCAATACGCTATCTGAAATAGGAGCGACGTAAGTTGAAAAAATGTGAAAGAATTTCGCTGAATTCTTTTATTAACCATAATGTAAAATGATCTAATCGGGTCTCTGTTTGCCCAAGCCTAGAAGTTTAATAGTGCATTTTAGTCGCCATTTCATGCGCTTTGAGATGCCGCATCGCCCAATACGCTATCTGAAATAGGAGCGACGAAAATAAAACAAATGTGATAGAATTTCCCTGAAATCTTATATTATACAATATATAAAATGATCTAATCGGGTCTCTGATTGCCCTATCATAGAAGATTAGTAGTGCATTTTGCTCGCCATTCCACGCGCTTTAAGATGCCACCTAGCCCAGTACGCTACCTGAAATAGGAGCGACGTAAGTTGAACAAATGTGATAGAATTACGCTGAATTCTTAAATTAACCATAATATAAAATGATCTAATCGGGTCTCTGTTTGCCCTACCCTAGAAGTTTAATAGTGCATTTTACTCGCCATTTCATCCGCTTTGAGATGCCGCTAAGCACAATAAGCTATCTGGAATAGCAGTGACGTAAATTGAACAAATGTGATAGAATTACGCCGCATTCTTATATTCACCGTAATATAAAATGATCTAATCGGGTCTCTGTTTGCCTTATCCTAGAAGTTTAATAGGGCATTTTACTCGCCATTTCTTGCGCTTTGAAATGCCGCTTAGCCCAATACGCTATCTGAAATAGGAGCGACGTAAATTGAACAAATGTGATAGAATTTTGCTGAATTCTTAAATTAACCATAATATAAATTGATCTAATCGGGTGTCTGTTTGCCCTACCCTCGAAGCTTAATATTGCATTTTACTCGCCATTTCATGAGCTTTGAGCTGCCGCTTAGCCCAATACGCTATCTGAAATAGGAGCGACGAAAGTTGAACAAAGGTGATAGAATTTCGCTGAATTATTTTATTATCCAGAATGTAAAATGATCTAATCTGGTCTCTGTTCGCCCTAGCCTAGAAGTTTAATAGTGGATTTTACTCGGCATACCACGCGCTTTAAGATGCCGCCTAGCCCAGTACGCAATCTGAAATGGGAGCGACCTAAATTGAACAAATGTGATAGAATTTTGCTGAATTCTTAAATTAACCATAATATAAAATGATCTAATCGGGTCTCTGCTTGCGCTACCCTAGAAGTTTAATAGTGCATTTTAGTCGCCATTTCATGCTCTTTGAGATGCCGTATCGCCCAATACGCTATCTGAAATAGGAGCGACGAAAATTAAACAAATGTGATAGAATTTCCCTGAAATCTTATATTAAACAATATATAAAATGATCTAATCGGGTCTCTGATTGCCCTATCATAGAAGATTAGTAGTGCATTTTGCTCGCCATTCCACGCGCTTTAAGATGCCGCCTAGCCCAGTACGCTACCTGAAATAGGAGCGACGTATGTTGAACAAATGTGATAGAATTACGCTGAATTCTTAAATTAACCATAATATAAAATGATCTAATCGGGTCTCTGTTTGCCCTACCCTAGAAGTTTAATAGTGCATTTTACTCTCCATTTCATCCGCTTTGAGATGCCGCTTAGCCCAATACGCTATCTGAAATAGGAGCGACGTAAATTGAACAAATGTGATAGAATTTTGCTGAATTCTTAAATTAACCATAATGTAAAATGATCTGATCGGGTCTCTGTTCGCCCTAGCCTAAAAGTTTAAGAGTGCATTTCATTCGCCATTTCATGCGCTTTGAGATGCCGCATAGCCGAATACGCTATCTGAATTAGGAGCGACGTAAATTGAACAAATGTGATAGAAATTCCCTGAAATCTGATATTATACAAAATATAAAATGATCTAATCGGGTCTCTGATTGCCTTATCATAGAAGTTTAGTAGTGCATTTTACTCGCCATTCCACGCGCTTTAAGATGCCGCCTAGACCAGTACGCTATCTGAAATAGGAGCGACGTAAATTGAACAAGTGTGATAGAATTTTGCTGAATTCTTAAATTAACCATAATATAAAATGATCTAATCGGGTCTCTGATCGCCCTACCATAGAAGTCTAATAGTGCATTTCACTCGCCATTCCACGCGCTTTAAGATGCCGCCGAGCCCAATACGCTATCTGAAATAGGAGCGACGTAAATTGAACAAATGTGATAGAATTTTGCTGAATTCTTAAATTAACCGTAATATAAAATGATCTAACCGGGTCTCTGTTTGCCCTAGCCTAGAAGTTTAAGAGTGCATTTTGTTCGCCATTTCATGCGCTTTGAGATGCCGCTTAGCCGAATACGCTATCTGAATTAGGAGCGACGTAAATTGAACAAATGTGATACAAATTCCCTGAAATCTGATATTAAACAAAATATAAAATGATCTAATCGGGTCTCTGATTGCGCTATCATAGAAGTTTAGCAGTGCACTTTACTCGTCATTCCACGCGCTTTAAGATGCCGCCTAGCCCAGTACGCTATCTGAAATAGGAGCGACGTAAATTGAACAGATGTGATAAAATTTAGCTGACATCTAAAATTAACCATAATATAAAATGATCTAATCGGGTCTCTGTTTGCCCAAGCCTAGACGTTTAATAGTGCATTTTCCTCGCCATTTCATGCGCTTTGAGATGCCGCTTAGCCCAATACGCTATCTGAAATACGAGCGACGTAAATTGAACAAATGTGATAGACTTTCGCTGAATTCTTATATTAACCAAAATATGAAATGATCTAATCGGGTCTCTGATTGCCCTATCATAGAAGATTAATAGTGAATTTTACTCGCCACTCCACGCGGTTTAGGATGCCGCCTAGCCCAGTACGCTATCCGAAATAGGAGCGACGTAAATTGAACAAATGTGATAGAATTTTGCTGAATTCTTAAATTAACCATAATATAAAATGATCTAATCGGGTCTCTGTTTGCCCTACCCTTGAAGTTTAATAGTGCATTTTACTCGTCATTTCATGCGCTTTGAGATGCCGCTAAGCCCAATAAGCTATCTGAAATAGGAGCGACGTAAATTGAACAAATGTGATAGAAATTCCCTGAAATCTGATATTATACAAAATATAAAATGATCTAATCGGGTCTCTGATTGCCCTATCATAGAAGTCTAATAGTGCATTTCACTCGCCATTTAATGCGCTTCGAGATGCCGCTTAGCCCAATACGCTATCTGAAATAGGAGCGACGTAAATTGAACAAATGTGATAGAATTTTGCTGAATTCTTAAATTAACCATAATATGAGATGATGTAATCGGGTCTCTGCTTGCCCTACCCTAGAAGTTTAATAGTGCATTTTACTCGCCATTTCATGCGCTTTGAGATGCCGCTTAGCCCAATACGCTATCTGAAATAGGAGCGACGTAAATTGAACAAATGTGATAGAATTTTGCTGAATTCTTAAATTAAGCATAATATAAAATGATCTAATCGGGTGTCTGTTTGCCCTACCCTAGAAGCTTAATATTGCATTTTACTCGCCATTTCATCCGCTTTGAGATGCCGCTAAGCACAATAAGCTATCTGGAATAGCAGTGACGTAAATTGAACAAATGTGATAGAATTACGCCGCATTCTTATATTTACCGTAATATAAAATGATCTAATCGGGTCTCTGTTTGCCTTATCCTAGAAGTTTAATAGGGCATTTTACTCGCCATTTCATGCGCTTTGAAATGCCGCTTAGCCCAATACGCTATCTGAAATAGGAGCGACGTAAATTGAACAAATGTGATAGAATTTTGCTGAATTCTTAAATTAACCATAATATAAATTGATCTAATCGGGTGTCTGTTTGCCCTACCCTCGAAGCTTAATATTGCATTTTACTCGCCATTTCATGAGCTTTGAGCTGCCGCTTAGCCCAATACGCTATCTGAAATAGGAGCGACGTAAGTTGAAAAATGTGATAGAATTTCGCTGAATTCTTTTATTAACCATAATGTAAAATGATCTGATCGGGTCTCTGTTCGCCCTAGCCTAAAAGTTGAAGAGTGCATTTCATTCGCCATTTCATGCGCTTTGAGATGCCGCTTAGCCGAATACGCTATCTGAATTAGGAGCGACGTAAATTGAACAAATGTGATAGAAATTCCCTGAAATCTGATATTATACAAAATATAAAATGATTTAATCGGGTCTCTGATTGCCCTATCATAGAAGTTTAGTAGTGCATTTTACTCGCCATTCCATGCGCTTTAAGATGCCGCCTAGCCCAGTACGCTATCTGAAATAGGAGCGACGTAAATTGAACAAGTGTGATAGAATTTTGCTGAATTCTTAAATTAACGATAATATAAAATCATCTAATCGGGTCTCTGTTCGCCCTACCATAGATGTCTAATAGTGCATTTCACTCGCCATTCCACGCGCTTTAAGATGCCGCCGAGCCCAATACGCTATCTGAAATAGGAGCGACGTAAGTTGAACAAATGTGATAGAATTTTGCTGAATTCTTAAATTAACCATAATATAAAATGATCTAATCGGGTCTCTGTTTGCCCTACCCTAGAAGTTTAATAGTGCATTTCACTCGTCACTTCATGCGCTTTGAGATGCTGCTAAGCACAATAAGCTATCTGTAATAGGAGCGACGTAAATTGAACAAATGTGATAGAATTTCGCTGAATTCTCATATTAACCAAAATATAAAATGATCTAATCGGGTCTCTGATTGCCCTATCATAGAAGTTTAGTAGTGCATTTTACTCGCCATTCCACGCGCTTTAAGATACCGCCTAGCCCAGTACGCTATCTGAAATAGGAGCGACATAAGTTGAACAAATGTGATAGAATTACGCTGAATTCTTACATTAACCATAATGTAAAATGATCTAATCGGGTCTCTGTTTGCACTACCCTAGAAGTTTAATAGTGCATTTCACTCGTCACTTCATGCGCTTTGAGATGCCGCTAAGCACAATAAGTTATCTGTAATAGGAGCGACGTAAATTGAACAAATGTGATAGAATTTCGCTGAATTCTTATATTAACCAAAATATAAAATGATCTAATCGGGTCTCTGATTGCCCTATCATAGAAGTTTAGTAATGCATATTACACGGCATTCCACGCGCTTTAAGATGCCGCCTAGCCCAGTACGCTATCTGAAATAGGAGCGACGTAAATTGAACAAATGTGATAAAATTTTGCTGACATCTTAAATTAACCATAATATAAAATAATCTCACCGGGTCTCTGTTTGCCCTACCCTAGAAGTTTAATAGTGCATTTTACTCGCCATTTCATGCGCCTTCAGATGCCGCTTAGCCCAATAAGCTATCTGAAATAGGAGCGACGTAAATTGAACAAATGTGATAGAATTTCCCTGAAATCTTATATTAAACAAAATATAAAATGATCTAATCGGGTCTCTGATTGCAATATCAGAGAAGTTTACCAGTGCATTTCACTCGTCATTTCATGCGCTTTGACATGCCGCTTAGCCCAATAAGCTATCTGAAATAGGAGCGACGTAAATTGAACAAATGTGATAGAATTTCCATGAAATCTTATATTAAACATAATATAAAATGAACTAATCGGGACTCTGATTGCCCTATCATAAAAGTTGAGCTGTGCATTTCACTCGCCATTCCACGCGCTTTAAGATGGCGCCTAGCCCAGTACGCTATCTGAAATAGGAGCGACGTAAATTGAACAAATGTGATAGAATTTTGCTGAATTCTTAAATTAACCGTAATATAAAATGATCTAATCGGGTCTCTGTTTGCCCTAGCCTAGAAGTTTAAGAGTGCATTTTGTTCGCCATTTCATACGCTTTGAGATGCCGCTTAGCCGAATACGCTATCTGAATTAGGAGCGACGTAAATTGAACAAATGTGATACAAATTCCCTGAAATCTGATATTAAACAAAATATAAAATGATCTAATCGGGTCTCTGATTGCCCTATCATAGAAGTTTAGCAGTGCACTTTGCTCGCCATTTCATGCGCTTTGAGATGCCGCTTAGCCCAATACGCTATCTGAAATACGAGCGACGTAAATTGAACAAATGTGATAGAATTTCGCTGAATTCTTATATTAACCAAAATATAAAATGATCTAATCGGGTCTCTGATTGCCCTATCATAGAAGATTAATAGTGAATTTTACTCGCCACTCCACGCGGTTTAGGATGCCGCCTAGCCCAGTACGCTATCCGAAATAGGAGCGACGTAAATTGAACAAATGTGATAGAATTTTGCTGAATTCTTAAATTAACCATAATATAAAATGATCTAATCGGGTCTCTGTTTGCCCTACCCTAGAAGTTTAATAGTGCATTTTACTCGCCATTTCATGCGCTTTGAGATGCCGCTTATCCCAATACGCTATCTGAAATAGGAGCGACGTAAATTGAACAAATGTGATAGAATTTCGCTGAATTCTTAAATTAACCTTAATATAAAATGATCTAATCGGGTCTCTGTTTGCCCTACCCTAGAAGTTTAATAGTGCATTTCACTCGTCATTTCATGCGCTTTGAGATGCCGCTAAGCCCAATAAGCTATCTGAAATAGGAGCGACGTAAATTGAACAAATGTGATAGAAATTCCCTGAAATCTGATATTATACAAAATATAAAATGATCTAATCGGGTCTCTGATTGCCCTATCATAGAAGTCTAATAGTGCATTTCACTCGCCATTTCATGCGCTTCGAGATGCCGCTTAGCCCAATACGCTATCTGAAATAGGAGCGACGTAAATTGAACAAATGTGATAGAATTTTGCTGAATTCTTAAATTAACCATAATATGAGATGATGTAATCGGGTCTCTGCTTGCCCTACCCTAGAAGTTTAATAGTGCATTTTACTCGCCATTTCATGCGCTTTGAGATGCCGCTTAGCCCAATGCGCTATCTGAAATAGGAGCGACGTAAATTGAACAAATGTGATAGAATTTTGCTGAATTCTTATATTAACCAAAATATAAAATGATCTAATCGGGTCTCTGATTGCCCTATCATAGCAGATTAATAGTGAATTTTACTCGCCACTCCACGCGGTTTAGGATGCCACCTAGCCCAGTACGCTATCCGAAATAGGAGCGACGTAAATTGAACGAGTGTGATAGAATTTTGCTGAATTCTTAAATTAACCATAATATAAAATGATCTAATCGGGTCTCTGCTTGCGCTACCCTAGAAGTTTAATAGTGCATTTCACTCGTCATTTCATGCGCTTTGACATGCCGCTTAGCCCAATAAACTATCTGAAATAGGAGCGACGTAAATTGAACAAATGTGATAGAATTTCCATGAAATCTTATATTAAACATAATATAAAATGAACTAATCGGGACTCTGATTGCCCTATCATAAAAGTTGAGCTGTGCATTTTACTCGCCATTCCACGCGCTTTAAGATGGCGCCTAGCCCAGTACGCTATCTGAAATAGGAGCGACGTAAGTTGAACAAATGTGATAGAAATTCCCTGAAATCTGATATTATACAAAATATAAAATGATCTAATCGGGTCTCTGATTGCCCTATCATAGAAGTTTAGTAGTGCATTTTACTCGCCATTCCACGCGCTTTAAGATGCCGCCTAGCCCAGTACGCTATCTGAAATAGGAGCGACGTAAATTGAACGAGTGTGATAGAATTTTGCTGAATTCTTAAATTAACCATAATATAAAATGATCTAATCGGGTCTCTGATCGCCCTACCATAGAAGTCTAATAGTGCATTTCACTCGCCATTCCACGCGCTTTAAGATGCCGCCGAGCCCAATACGCTATCTGAAATAGGAGCGACGTAAATTGAACAAATGTGATAGAATTTTGCTGGATTCTTAAATTAACCGTAATATAAAATGATCTAATCGGGTCTCTGTTTGCCCTAGCCTAGAAGTTTAAGAGTGCATTTTGTTCGCCATTTCATGCGCTTTGAGATGCCGCTTAGCCGAATACGCTATCTGAATTAGGAGCGACGTAAATTGAACAAATGTGATACAAATTCCCTGAAATCTGATATTAAACAAAATATAAAATGATCTAATCGGGTCTCTGATTGCCCTATCATAGAAGTTTAGCAGTGCACTTTGCTCGCCATTTCATGCGCTTTGAGATGCCGCTTAGCCCAATACGCTATCTGAAATACGAGCGACGTAAATTGAACAAATGTGATAGAATTTCGCTGAATTCTTAAAGTAACCTTAATATAAAATGATCTAATCGGGTCTCTGTTTGCCCTACCCTAGAAGTTTAATAGTGCATTTCACTCGTCATTTCATGCGCTTTGAGATGCCGCTAAGCCCAATAAGCTATCTGAAATAGGAGCGACGTAAATTGAACAAATGTGATAGAAATTCCCTGAAATCTGATATTATACAAAATATAAAATGATCTAATCGGGTCTCTGATTGCCCTATCATAGAAGTCTAATAGTGCATTTCACTCGCCATTTCATGCGCTTCGAGATGCCGCTTAGCCCAATACGCTATCTGAAATAGGAGCGACGTAAATTGAACAAATGTGATAGAATTTTGCTGAATTCTTAAATTAACCATAATATGAGATGATGTAATCGGGTCTCTGCTTGCCCTACCCTAGAAGTTTAATAGTGCATTTTACTCGCCATTTCATGCGCTTTGAGATGCCGCTTAGCCCAATGCGCTATCTGAAATAGGAGCGACGTAAATTGAACAAATGTGATAGAATTTTTCTGAATTCTTATATTAAACAATATATAAAATGATCTAATCGGGTCTCTGATTGCCCTATCATAGACGTTTAATAGTGCATTTTCCTCGCCATTTCATGCGCTTTGAGATGCCGCTTAGCCCAATACGCTATCTGAAATACGAGCGACGTAAATTGAACAAATGTGATAGAATTTCGCTGAATTCTTATATTAACCAAAATATAAAATGATCTAATCGGGTCTCTGATTGCCCTATCATAGAAGATTAATAGTGAATTTTACTCGCCACTCCACGCGGTTTAGGATGCCGCCTAGCCCAGTACGCTATCCGAAATAGGAGCGACGTAAATTGAACAAATGTGATAGAATTTTGCTGAATTCTTAAATTAACCATAATATAAAATGATCTAATCGGGTCTCTGTTTGCCCTACCCTAGAAGTTTAATAGTGCATTTTACTCGCCATTTCATGCGCTTTGAGATGCCGCTTAGCCCAATACGCTATCTGAAATAGGAGCGACGAAAGTTGAACAAAGGTGATAGAATTTCGCTGAATTATTTTATTAACCAGAATGTAAAATGATCTAATCTGGTCTCTGTTCGCCCTAGCCTAGAAGTTTAATAGTGGATTTTACTCGGCATTCCACGCGCTTTAAGATGCCGCCTAGCCCAGTACGCAATCTGAAATGGGAGCGACCTAAATTGAACAAATGTGATAGAATTTTGCTGAATTCTTAAATTAACCATAATATAAAATGATCTAATCGGGTCTCTGCTTGCGCTACCCTAGAAGTTTAATAGTGCATTTTAGTCGCCATTTCATGCTCTTTGAGATGCCGCATCGCCCAATACGCTATCTGAAATAGGAGCGACGAAAATTAAACAAATGTGATAGAATTTCCCTGAAATCTTATATTAAACAATATATAAAATGATCTAATCGGGTCTCTGATTGCCCTATCATAGAAGATTAGTAGTGCATTTTGCTCGCCATTCCACGCGCTTTAAGATGCCGCCTAGCCCAGTACGCTACCTGAAATAGGAGCGACGTAAGTTGAACAAATGTGATAGAATTACGCTGAATTCTTATATTAACCATAATATAAAATGATCTAATCGGGTCTCTGTTTGCCCTACCCTAGAAGTTTAATAGTGCATTTTACTCGCCATTTCATGCGCTTTGAGATGCCGCTTATCCCAATACGCTATCTGAAATAGGAGCGACGTAAATTGAACAAATGTGATAGAATTTCGCTGAATTCTTATATTTACCGTAATATAAAATGATCTAATCGGGTCTCTGTTTGCCTTATCCTAGAAGTTTAATAGGGCATTTTACTCGCCATTTCATGCGCTTTGAAATGCCGCTTAGCCCAATACGCTATCTGAAATAGGAGCGACGTAAGTTGAAAAAATGTGATAGAATTTCGCTGAATTCTTTTATTAACCATAATGTAAAATGATCTGATCGGGTCTCTGTTCGCCCTAGCCTAAAAGTTTAAGAGTGCATTTCATTCGCCATTTCATGCGCTTTGAGATGCCGCTTAGCCGAATACGCTATCTGAATTAGGAGCGGCGTAAATTGAACAAATGTGATAGAAATTCCCTGAAATCTGATATTATACAAAATATAAAATGATCTAATCGGGTCTCTGATTGCCCTATCATAGAAGTTTAGTAGTGCATTTTACTCGCCATTTCATGCGCCTTCAGATGCCTCTTAGCCCAATACGCTATCTGAAATAGGAGCGACGTAAATTGAACAGATGTGATAAAACTTAACTGACACCTTAAATTAACCATAATATAAAATTATCTAATCGGGACTCTGTTTGCCCAAGCCTAGAAGTTTAATAGTGCATTTTACTCGCCATTTCATGCGCCTTCAGATGCCTCTTAGCCCAATACGCTATCTGAAATAGGAGCGACGTAAATTGAACAAATGTGATAGAATTTCGCTGAATTCTTATATTAACCAAAATATAAAATGATCTAATCGGGTCTCTGATTGTCCTATCATAGAAGATTAATAGTGAATTTTACTCGCCACTCCACGCGGTTTAGGATGCCGCCTAGCCCAGTACGCTATCCGACATAGGAGCGACGTAAATTTAACAAATGTGATAGAATTTTGCTGAATTCTTAAATTAACCATAATATAAAATGATGTAATCGGGTCTCTGTTTGCCCTACCCTAGAAGTTTAATAGTGCATTTTACACGCCATTTCATGCGCTTTGAGATGCCGCTTAGCCCAATACGCTATCTGAAATAGGAGCGACGAAAGTTGAACAAAGGTGATAGAATTTCGCTGAATTATTTTATTAACCAGAATGTAAAATGATCTAATCTGGTCTCTGTTCGCCCTAGCCTAGAAGTTTAATAGTGGATTTTACTCGGCATTCCACGCGCTTTAAGATGCCGCCTAGCCCAGTACGCAATCTGAAATGGGAGCGACCTAAATTGAACGAATGTGATAGAATTTTGCTGAATTCTTAAATTAACCATAATATAAAATGATCTAATCGGGTCTCTGCTTGCGCTACCCTAGAAGTTTAATAGTGCATTTTAGTCGCCATTTCATGCGCTTTGAGATGCCGCATCGCCCAATACGCTATCTGAAATAGGAGCGACGAAAATTAAACAAATGTAATAGAATTTCCCTGAAATCTTATATTAAACAAAATATAAAATGATCTAATCGGGTCTCTGATTGCCCTATCATAGAAGATCAGTAGTGCATGTTGCTCGCCATTCCACGCGCTTTAAGACGCCGCCTAGCCCAGTACGCTACCTGAAATAGGAGCGACGTAAGTTGAACAAATGTGATAGAATTTCGCTGAATTCTTTTATTAACCATAATGTAAAATGATCTGATCGGGTCTCTGTTCGCCCTAGCCTAAATGTTGAAGAATGCATTTCATTCGCCATTTCATGCGCTTTGAGATGCCGCTTAGCCGAATACGCTATCAGAATTAGGAGCGACGTAAATTGAACAAATGTGATACAAATTCCCTGAAATCTGATATTAAACAAAATATAAAATGATCTAATCGGGTCTCTGATTGCCCTATCATAGAAGATTAGTAGGGCATTTTACTCGCCATTCCACGCGCTTGAAGATGCCGCCGAGCCCAATACGCTATCTGAAATAGGAGCGACGTAAATTGAACAAATGTGATACAAATTCCCTGAAATCTGATATTAAACAAAATATAAAATGATCTAATCGGGTCTCTGATTGCCCTATCATAGAAGTTTAGTAGTGCACTTTACTCGCCATTCCACGTGCTTTAAGATGCCGCCTAGCCCAGTACGCTATCTGAAATAGGAGCGACGTAAATTGGACAGATGTGATAAAATTTAGCTGACACCTTAAATTAACCATAATATAAAATGATCTAATCGGGTCTCTGTTTGCCCTATCATAGAAGTTTAATAGTGCATTTTACTCGCCATTCCACGCGCTTTAAGTTGCCGCCTAGCCCAGTACGCTATCTGAAATAGGAGCGACGTA